>JAWWEQ010050816.1:0-10980 GCA_035583055.1 Torymus tubicola
CCTTTTTCGTTAGAATTTCGCGCTCTACCCGATCCCGTTGAGTAAAACATACAATTAGAGAACACGTTGTATACATATACAATATTCTTTCGTTCTTTCTTTTTCTTGCAATTAATATATGCTACACTGACGTGACGGCAAAGGAAGTGGATAGTTACTGAAATAATAAACAAACAGCCTGGATGCGTACATTGAATATATATATATACATAAAGTGATTGAATGTGTGTGTATGTGTGTTATTATTATAAACAATAATATCGATGATTAAATTGCATGTACTGCACTGTATATGCATTATGCCGGCTTAATATAAACATTAATCCATTTCCATTATATTAATTATTTACCTTTACCTCAATGTATTTATTATATATATACTTGGAGAAAGAAACCAATTAACATCTCATTCCCCTTGTTACAGCCGACAATGCCGGCGAGCAGCAGCCCTTCATGGCTCACGACGCGACCTCGTCGCCGAGGAAGTACGCCGGGTGCAATCAGGCCATCGTCGAGTCCTCGGCGAACTGAACCTCAGCGTCGAAGCAATGCTGATGCCAACGATCGCCGACCAGATGACTGGCGACGAGGACGAGGATGGCAACCCCGACCAAATAATGTCGACTAACGGTTCAGCCGCGAGCGACGAGATACTACTCACTAACATCGGCCCTCATCCGGACGAGCTAATGCCCGACCTCGACAGTGGTTTCAGCGGCAGTTCGAGCGCTAGCTACAGGTGAGTTGCTTTCTCTCGCTCTCTCTCTCTCCCTAGCTTCCGCGGTATGTTTTGCTTTGTAGACGATCCAACCGACGTGTTCTATGTATAGGTGTTTATATACATGGTGGTACAGTAGACTCTGTGTGTGTGTGTGTGTGTGACGCCTGAGGGGGTTGCCCGCGACTGTTAATTTAGGCCTTGGATTAATAACGCGATTTTGGCAGTGTTTGCTGGGATAATACCAGGGGATGTTGTTGCGCGCGCGCGTTCGCTCGCGGTCGGAGAGTCTATGGAGTTTGAAGGAGAGAGAGTGAGAGAACAGTAGGAGGTGGGGCGTTTGATTTAATTCAGGGATGTTGTGATTCGACGGGCGAGCGGAAGGAGCAAGGAAGGAAGGTATAGGGGGCGGGTGTAAGGAGCTGCGGATAATTTGATGCTGTTACAACCTAAATTATATTGTTGTGAATACAGAAATATATTATAACGCGCGCGGCTATACTAATTGCTTTTGTAAAGCAAGTTTCGAGGTAGATTACGTACTGCGACAACGACGTCGACGACCTTGCACGTCACTATAACTGAAGTCATATATATAACCTCCCGCGTCGATAAGATCACTATGTATATATACGGAATCAGCCCACCTCACATATAAAACACACAATAAGAAATCACTTTACCCTATTCACCTTTATCGGTACAATATCAATTTCTCGGGAATCGGCTTTATTCCTCTTCCTCCAAGCGCGCTCTTTCGAATCCATTAATTTTTTCTATCCACCACCACCACCACTACGAACGTCTTCATATAGCAACAGCAGCAGCAGCAGCAGCAGCTGGAAATCTCTCTCTTCGACATCGATACATCAAAGATTCCTTCTACAAGAATGCCTCCTCACTCCACCCCCTCCTGAGCGTGTGCGCGCTCTCGCTCCGCTTTGTACACTCGTCTCGCCTCCGGAATCATTCATACCTAAACCCACCGCTACCGCCGTCACCGCTGCTACTCACCTAATCCCCTCGGATCCTTCCGTATACGTGTAGAGAGAGAGAGAGAGAGAGAGTGAGAGTCACACACACACACATAGAACACAGCAAGGTCCAGCACACACATCCATCCGCAGACTACGTTGCTGTCCAGACTCTCTCTCTTGTACCTGTCTCTGCTCTACGCGCGCATGGGCTTAAGTAAACCCACCGCTCTTATCTCATTCTCTCTCTCTCTCTCTCTCTCTCTCTGCGGTGTTGGAATTAGTGCACAGCACACCGCCATCACAAGTATATACGTACAACGCGCACTACCCCCAGCAACAACAACCACGCGTCTCTGTATACGTGTACATATATATATATATATGTGTCTATCTATCTTTGTTCACAGATCGGGCTTGGGTTCGCTACGTCGTAGCCTCGGTCGTACGAGCACACCGGAGCTTCTCAACGGGCAGCTCTTCATCGGTTGCAATGGCCAGCAGCATCATCATCATTATCAGCATCAACAACATCAGCATCAGCAACGTAGCGGTAGCGGCAAGACGAAAGCGGCCATGATATGGAAGAAAGGTTGGAAGGGATGGAAGAAGCTACAGCAGGGACTGGCCAGCGGCGGTGCTACGGCGAGTGCACAAAAAACTGGTAAGTCATCGTTATATATACTCTCTCTTCGATGCTGCGTGCCGCTTCTGCCTCTTCTTGTTCTTCTTCTTTTTTTTTTTAAACTTTCTCTTTTGTGTATAAGCTACAGCGCGGCAGAAGACACAAGGCACACGCGCCTGTGTATAGAGGCTTTTTGCTGCTAAGTGGGGCGCGTCTATATAATTTCCGCGGGTGTGCATCGACGATGATGATTATTTTTTTTTTTAATTTTAGTTGTGGATATATAAAAGATGGGGCGTTCGTTCGTTCATTTTTTTTATAGATAAACAAGTGAAATTCGTGGGTGCTCTTAAGCTAATTGGCGATTCCGGTTAATTTATGGGACGGCTGATTGTCGTTGTCGTCGTCGTCGTCGTCGTCGTTTTTTCGCGCACGCACGCGTGTGCACGGGGTCTGTGTTTGGTTTGCTGATGGAATATCGGATATGAAAGGAGGAGCAGTAGGCTGTCTGCATTGGCCTTTAATATCCGTTATATGAGAGCACACGCGCGAGAGTGTGTGTATGTGTGCATACTGAGCCATGACTTTTTTCACACAGGTTTTTGCCCTCGACGCGATTAAGCGAGAATGTGAGAAAGTTCGAAGGCTGGAGGGGTCGGATATTATGTTGGTTTATGAAACTCGCTGCGGATAATACGATTAACGCGCTATTATCATAGTAAACATACACGATTTTTTGTGTTAAATATATAATTCTTGTAATTATATCTCACTGCCAAAAAAAACATCAACCCGATCAAATCGATCCTCTATTCACGTTTACGAAATAAATTTAATTAAACTCAGTTATATACACACACGCACGTATATATATATATACATATATATATATAGAACGACACGTGTAACTGCAGAAAAAAAGAGCATACGCCGGCTGCTGCTGCTGCCGCTGCGCGCAGCGCACAACTGCTATACAAATTAAACTGCGCGCATCCGCACGTCAGTCATCCTTTGTGTACTCTCGGAACTGTGCAAGCGCGAGCGCGTGTCGTCAAGTCAATCTCTCGCGAATATACATATATATATATATACATACATACGAGAGTTTGAGTCACTCAGGGGGTTAAGACTCAAGCGCGGCGGGTACATGTACATAAATGCGATTCGCTCGGCGACGATGACCTATCACTTACTCTCTGCCTCTCTCTCCTTTCGCACTTGCACGTTTGTGTGTGTGTGTGTGTATATATATTCATACCGAGGGAATGTAGCGCACTTGCTCGTCGCCTGAATGCCGGTATTGTCGCGCGTTTATACGAGCGTGCAGTATAACGCTTCGCGGAATATATATCCCGGCGAGCGCGAACGTCGGCTTTTGCGCATCAGTGAAAGAGGCTCATTGATTGTCGACCGCCCGTAAAATCGCACTGTGTCGCGCAACTCTCTCTCTCTCTCTCTCTCTCTCGTCGGCTTTTCAATTAATGAGAATGAGGAATGATGCGATGATACGGCGCGCGCGAGTAGTAAAATTTTAATTTGGATGCTTGATGATTACGTGGAATAGACCCCGAGCAGCAACAGCAGTAGTTGTATATATACGTTTGTCTATTTTACCGTGATGTTGCTGCTGCTGCTGTGAACGCGTTTCGAGGAAAGTTACAATTTTGTGTGTATGTGTGTGTGTGTTTTTTTTTTCTTAAAAAAGACAGCGTAATTCAGCCTCAACGTTTAAAAATTTGCAGTTATAAAAGTTTCCTGGCAAGTTGTTAAGTTAGAAAAGGAGCAGTAGTAGCATTAAGGAACTTATAACGACTTTAGTTCTTACGCAGGGCAGAGCGCGAGAGAAAGAGAGAGAAAAATTGGAACATGAATCCCTGCTTTAATTACAAAGATTTTGCGAAATCTGCGTCTGCCTGTTATTATACAGTCGCGCTTGTAATACACCGGGCATGTATACATACGCAAGTTTATTAATGATTTTTAAAACCGAGGGCTTCCGAGAAACTTTATGTATATATATACCCCAAGTACGCGAGCGCACGTTCAACATCTCTTGACCGGACTCGAGCTCTGATGTTATTGCTGCTGCTCCGCGGCACTGTATATATAGGTTCGCACGATACAAAGCTACATTAATAAACCCCGATAAATTAACACTGATAACCGGTACTAAAAATAATCCGCAAGATACAGCAGCAGCGACGGCAAGAGCGCGCACACGTACTTACATCTTCGCACAAAGACTCGCGGCGAGGCCTGCAATCATCCACTCTCTCTCCTCTCTATTCTCCGATCTTCTTCCCTCTCTCTAAACTCCCTTGAATTTTTCGCCAACCTCACTCGTTCTCTCCCTTTCAATTTTCTCTCCCTATATAAACCTATACATGCGCATGAGAGATCGAAAAATCCACAGATGCACCACCACACGCGCAGAAAAACGACATCCGGCCAACAAAAACAAACCTGCGCCTCTCTTTCTCTCTCTCTCTCTCTCTCCGCACCGTATAGAGTAACACGATAGCAGTCGCTGCTCTCTCAAACGACGTTAGCGCGCGCGCAAGGACATCGCTCTCTCACTCACTCACTCACTCTGGCAAAAATGCCGGTGCTGCATCTGCCGCCGCCGCCTCTCGTCGCCGTTCCCACAGGCTCTTCGCTCACGCACTTATCATCGACATTGTAGCTTCTCTCTTCTCTCTCTCTCTCTTTCTCCCTGGCGCGCGCGCTAATCTTTGCGAAACATAAATCTCTCAAAGACAGGCCGGTGTCGCTCTCCAGAGGCTGATAACCTCTCTCTCACTCTTTCTCTCTCTCACTCTCTCTCTTCATGCTCGTGCACCAGCGCGGCGCGCGCGCGCGTGCTCTCGTATTATCGCCCTCGCGGGAGCGAGCGAGCGAGTGAGCGACCGAGCAAGAGGATCTTTCTCGGCAGTAGCACGAATTAATTACACTGCTTGCGCCGGCTAAACAGTGTGTTAAACGCGCGGAGAAAGCCGACGTCGTCGTCGTAGTCGCGAAACGAGAGAAGTGTGTCTGTATATACATATACATATATAAGTGTACTATGCGCGCGCACGTGTAAAAGTATATTATATGCGCGTACGCGTGTATATCTCAGTTCTTCTCTTCTCGTTTTTTACTTTTTTTTTTTAGAGGAGGAAGCCAGCGTTTCGTTTCGACGGATTAAGTAAGGCTTGGGTAACGGGCTGTGTGCGCGAGCTTTTAGAGGAGGGAGGGGTAGCACGTCGTTGGGGAAAGTAGCAGAAAAAATATGCGTCGCGGAGTTGAGGGAAATTAGCCGGTAGCGATAATGTGCATTTGAATATTGTGCGTGCTCGTGAGTGCAGAGGGATTTGTGCCTGGGAGAGAGAGAGCAGCTTTTCGACGGGAAAAGGAGATTTCCGTAATGAAAGTGATTCGACGGAGGGTGTATATATAGATATATATAGCAATGATGTGAAGCGATGCTGCTGATGTGGCTTTTGGAGATCAAAGGGCGATTTTTCCTGTCTGCGCTCTGCACAGCAGTTGCGTAGTCGACGCCGCTGCCGCCTGCCTCTGTGTTACTACAGTAGCAGCAACGGGGATTTGTATTAAGTTCGGCGCTTTGGATCGTGTTACCGGGTATTACACGCTTTTTATTTAATAAATTGCTGGCTTTATGCCTGCATTAACTGTCAAGTGTCACGAGGCGACTGTTTGCACTTGGTGAACATTTATGAAGTCGCGAGCTCGCGTGGAATCCATTGTTTTTCTTTCCTACCGCTCGTACATATAATATATACACTGAAGCCATTATTTCCTTTCTTCTCTTTCTCCTGCTGTTTTTTTTCGGCAATACGATCAAAAAGAAAGTAATGGACTACACTCGTTTCAATTTCGAGACCTCGGTAACAACTCGAGCGTGTAAACTTCAATTGAGAATGACGCACCCGCAGGAAAAAGGGAAGAAGAAATACACCCTATACACACTGTAGTACTACTACTATTACTAACCCTCTCTCGCACACTATAAACGTATTCGCGTAATTTCAATTTTCGACTTCGCAGTCGGACGACTCCGAAAAGAGCCGTTACCGCCACCGTGAACGCCGCCAAACGTAAAATTACGCCCATCCCTCATCGACCCCAAACCAAACACACAGACATATACGTAGAGCACCGAGCGACTAATTTTTTCCCTTTCTCGTGTATATTACATACACACACATACACACATGTGCGACTTTTTCGCGAATAACCGAAGGGAAGAGAGAAAAGAACCAACGACGACGACGACCTGCCGAACAATTTTCGAAACCCGATATCCCCTTTCGAGCGCGCGCTCGCACTACTATACTATATATATATCCGCACATACACACATCGGCTCAGCTGCCGTGCACGCGAAAAAGTCGAAACTCGGCGCGAGAGATGAATACGAAAGTCGTTACTGCAGGGGGTAGGAGGAGGAGGAGGAGGCAGAAGAGAGAGGGGGGGGGGGATTTCGGCAGGTTCTGAAACGCGGCGGCCCATCACGCAACGAGTCGATGCTGCTGCTGCTGCTACTACTGCTGCGACTGCAGTTGTGCTGCTCCGATTCGGCGAACGGAAGTAAGTGGAATCGCGAGCGCGGCGCAGCGACGATTATTTCTCGTTTTTTTTCAGGGGATGGAGGGGGGGGGGGGGGTTAGAGAACGGATGGAATGCGCGATGGGTTTTTGAAGGGGAACGATCTCGGTTTGGCGCTGACGGGGTTTTAATTATGTGTGTGTGTGTGTGTGTGTGTGTGTGCATGCATGTGTATATATGGTGGATTGTTCGACTTGATAAGAGTAAAAAAGAAGAGTTCATAAAGAGGGGTTTTGAACAATTTGTATCAGAAAGAATTCGAGAGATACTTTTATGAATTATGGGATGTTACAGAGTTTCGTAATTTATATATAAGTACGAGAAATTGTTAATAAATAAGTAATATACATTACTATTGATAATTAATTAAACGATAACGCATTTACCACATCTATACAGAATGATTAAACTGATATTTGCGTTTGTGGAATTCACGTCGATTAATATAGTTTTACATTGAATAAATCATATTCGACAATATCAATAATTATATACGTCGAGTAAATAATTAGTTTGAAACCATTAAATCGAACACACTTGGCAAATAAACAGTTTGTTGACGCAGGGATACAACCAATAGCGTTATACCAACACCTCTTCTACACGCTACTTTTCTCGTATCAAATCCAAGCGGATAACCTACTTCGTTGTAAAAAAAGCCTTTCCATCAAAACAACTGCTACAAGACCCAAATTAACGAACTGTCCACCTCCGTCTCGTAAAGAAAAAAAAACCCCGACGCACATCGCCTTCGCTCCACCTTAATCCGCTGATGCTCCCTTATACCCATCCGACCGCTTAATAAGCAAAAACTTGCCCGCCACCCCAATTTTTCTCTCTCTTTCTCCGTTTCTCTCTTTCTCTATCTCTCCGCCCCGTGACTAATCTTTGAAAAAACGCGGAAGACCCGAAGCCTTACCGCGTGTGCACCCTCGTTTAATTTTATCGAGGTGACTCTTCCAGACAGTGAGAGCGAGAGAGAGAGAAAGAGAGAGAGAGAGAGACCGAAAGCGTAAAACGATCGTGCGCGCGCGCGTTCACCGGCTTTGAGAAAAAAAGACGAGGCAAGAACAGTGAGAGAGAGAGAGGGAGAGAGAGAAGAGGAGGAGTGAGGCTATCTGTCTCGCTCTCTCGTCCGGCGACGTGACAATGCACCGAGCGCGCGGAGAGGAAGGTTAATGGAACCGGAGATCGCGGACGCGTGGAGTCTTATCGCGAGAGAGCGAGAGAGAGAGAGGAGAGTAGTATCCCTCGTGACGTAATTGATAGACGCGCGCAAACGGTGAGAGAGAGAGAGAGAGAGAGCTTGGAAAAGTCCGTTGTAAAAGCCGGAGGGACGAGCGAAGCGATTGGAAAATACGTTTTTCTGGCGACGGATGTTTATTGCACTGCGGTAGGGATTCGGTCTGTCTCTGCGTGTGTACGTGGTGTGTGTTTGTGTATATCTGTAGAGAGATGCGTGAGGTGGATGTGTAAATGAGGTGGTTTTTTAACGGTTAATAGGCTGATTAGATTACAGTGGATTAATGTGGCACGAGCAAGCGAGCGCACGCGTTATCGTAAACGCGTTGGCTCTAATTTGGCCCGAAATCCTTCACTTTAAAATTCTTTAAAACACGTTTTAAAGGTGTGGGATCTGGGATCGCCGCGGGGATTATAACCAAGTGAGAGAGAGCACGAGTGAGTTTCTAATTTCTTGCTTGTACTAAAGTGGATTTATATCAGAAGTCCAGAGAGAATTATAAAGTGTGAATCGGTCGGGGAAAAAGTGTTTTTTAAATTACATTCTTTAATACCACGTGAATCTAATAAAACTTGAAACGTTGCTTCAAAGTTCCGCTTGCTGTAAGTTTCACTTTTTTTTTTAATCTTGCGCATTTTTTGGTAAATGAGTTTTTAATTGAAGTCAAGCCAACGTTAAAATTATATATATACCAATGTATCTAGCAGGAACCAACGAGTAATTAAAAATCTTCTACATCGCGAAATCATTAAAAATGACGTTTTACAAACAAACGAAAATAGCGAGACTAACAGTGGGTAGAGCTTGTTAAAGCGGTGTTTTCTTAAATAAAACATGGGGGAGTCTCGTGCTCATTTCAATACAAAGAAGGCCGCTCTGCGAACGCGCGCGTACGTATAATATACGAAAACTACGGTACTGCGAAAACATGATACGTCGATGTGTGTATGTGTGTGTGTGTATGTTACGGAAAGGGAGGAGGAGGTGGAGAAAGTGCGCTGCAGGTAGTTCGGACCAGATGTCGCTATGCGAAATATGCTGAGCTATGCGCATATACGCCTTATTAGAAAAAAAAAACTCTTATACGTATTGGGGGGATTTTATTTCGAATGGAAATTCGTTTGTTCGTATATACATATATGTAGCATTTAATACACAAGCGAAACTCTCTCTCGGTTTATTTCCCTCAGTATACGCGAATTAATTGAACAATAATACTTCTGGCGCGCTAAAGGAAAATACTATTAGCTGACCCTTTCTACGATATAATCCGAAATAATTTCATTTTATAAAATACAATCGTTTCTACCTCTCTATATTGTTTATAAAAAGCTTGAAAACTTATTTATTGCAATCGCCCAGATCATAAATAACTTTTCCACTCGCCTCTACTCGCGTGTGCCACGTATATAAGACCAACTAATTTAAACGCAATCTATTCTCTCTAGCAGAGTGCAAAAGTTAATGGCAAATTCGTGCTTTATAATTCAATTTGAGTTATTATAAATAGCCGCGTGTTATAAACAATATCTCGTATTGCGCATTACCGTTCAGCTCACTCACTCACTCTCTCTCTCATTCTCCCTTTACTCCTAACGACTTAACCGTTATTTACAGCTGGCAAAACCCGCGCGTACACGCGCGCGCGCGGGGCGACATAAATCGCCAAGTAGTATAAATCCGACGTTTTACGTTTCGCACCATTGTTATCTCTCCCCGCAGAACAATTATTGATTTCGAATATATATTCTTAACGCGGGCTTTTTCGCTTTACTCCTCTCAACCTCGCCCATTGTGCAATTCTCTCTCTCTCCCTTCGACACTTGTCGAAACAAAAACTCTCTCCCCCGCACGCCGACAGTCCATGTATATCGGCGTATATATACATGTACGCGTCGTTGACCCGCGCCCGCGGCTCGTTTCGCAATATATATACACGCGCGTTGATTCCGTCAATAGCGAATAAATTACAAGTCTCGCGCGATCGCACACGTGTGGTAATTATTGCAACGTTTAAACGTGCGTGCACTCACTATAGCTCGTGTGTGTGTGTGTGCCAACGATCTCCTCGAAACTATATATATATATACTATCGCGGTTGGAAAAATTATGTCGATTTTTATACAAAGGGAAAGAAAAAGAGAGAGAGAGAGAGTTATCTAACCCTTTCACCCGCGAAAATCGAGCACCATGCGCACCGTCGTTGCACTATACGGCTAACAGACATACTTACACATGCGATACAGTTCCGTACCACTGATCCGTGTCTGCCGAACGAGAGAGCGCACGCGGCGACTTTCATAAACAAAGGCGTCGTTTTTCTCCCTCGTGCGAACGCGCCACAGGTATTTTCAAGCCCTCCCCCCTCCTCCCCGCCTCTCTTGCTTCGCTAGTCGAGCGTTTCGCGCGCGCGTACCGTCCGCACGGGCATTTGCATTATTCAAATTTGTTTATTGTTCGCGCTCGTCGATGGCTCTCTTTCGATTTAGCCGGCATTTTTCGTCAGTTCAGTTCTGTGTTTTTTTCGACCGCTGAGGTTCGGCAGCGAAAAAGAAACGGAGAGTAGAGGCCGAACGCACGTGGTTGGATATTTAGTGTACGAAACGCGCAAGAGATATTTAACGTGCGGTACGTGCGCGACTGGAAATGAACGTTTGAGAGAGGCAGTGTATCAATAAATGATGAATGTAGGCGCACGCGCGTATATGTGTGTATATGTATATCTATCTTCTCGTATTTAAATTGAGAATATTAGATTCCTTTTGAACCGAGTCTAGTATGTGTGTGTGTGTGTGTGTGTGGGTGTATA
>JAWWEQ010050817.1:0-10979 GCA_035583055.1 Torymus tubicola
ACATATGGGATGGTTACGAAGCGATTTAGGTGATTTTAAAAGAAAAAAAATTTTTGACCTCTCGATTCACCAGAGAATTGCCCATATATCTATATAATTATTATAGTTAAAGAAATAAAGAAATACACACAGAATAAAACTAAATATGTTCTATAAATGTATATAATATTCGTATAAAGTTATAAGAATATTATATTATTGTTGTAAAGGTATTTTGTAAAAAAGTAAAAGATTTAAAAGAAGAAATTGTAAAAAGGATATTTTTGGTAAATGCCTACACATATGTTATTGAATTTCAAAAAAGAGATTTTCTTCATATCCATATGTTAATTTTTCTTGATAACAAAGATAAATTTCATGATGCTGATCAAATTAATGAAATAATAAGTGCTGAAATACCAATCAAAACTATATATGCGTCGTTCCTGTACTTTTCGGTCACAACCGGTCGCAGGGGGTCAACCGATTTCCTCGCTGATTTTTCTTGTGAATGTGCACATAAAAAAGTGAGAAAGCCGCAGTATTAGCCTCCAACACCAAAAATTGGATCAGCTACACTGTACTGAACTTCGAAAAATCTTCAAAAAATGGGTATTTTTGAAAAATTCTGTGGGGCTCATTTTTTAATCGATTTGAATGATTCAACAAATAATTTTTTAGTTATATTGCCAAATTTTAGAAAAAAATTTGTGAAATCCAAATAACGCAAAGAAATTTTTACACAGAGGAAAACGTGAATCTAAATAATTTCATTTTTTGGATCATCATTTTCTTTGTCTTAAAAAGACGTTTCATTTTTACTAATTTGATGCATAAAAAATCATGCTATTCAAAAAGTTATATATATAAAGATATATCCCATAAGGACCCATGTGGGCTTTTTGAGCAGAGTTTAAATCGTTTAATTTTAAGAGTTTTTGTAATTTTGTTGTCGTTTGTAGCATTTTAAAGTTATTTAATAAAATATTTTTAATATCATCAACTCTTCTCGTAATAAATACATGAATTTTAAGTAATTTAAACCCATGGAAATCTATCGATTTAGTTGATTTTGGCGTCAGAAGCCACTAGGTGTAACACGCCCTTAATGGATACGTATACGAAAAACGCACATTTTAAAAAATTCGTAACTTTTGCAAAAGTCCAAAAAACCTAACGAAACCAATTGGATCGTTTTCTAGAAGGTTAAAACTTTTGTTTCCGTTAAATCCGAACCAATTGATTTTGGTAGAAAAAAGTTACAGGGGTGCCAACATTACGATTTTTGAAAATCGGCTATTTTGAAAGATCTGTATCTTTGCTTGTAGTTCATCAAATCAATCGCTGAAAAGGTTAAATGAAACGTCTTTTTAAGACAAAGAAAATAGACTGAACCCGATCTCAATATCTATAAAACTCGAACTACAAAGGTTGAAAGATGACCCAAAAAATGAAATTATTTAGATTCACGTTTTCCTCTGTGTAAAAATTTCCTTGCGTTATTTGGATTTCACAAATTTTTGTTCTAAAATTTGGCAATATAACTAAATAATTATTTTTTGAATCATTCAAATCGATCAAAAAATGAGCCCCACAGAATTTTTCGAAAATACCCATTTTTTGACGATTTTTCGAAATTCAGTACAGTGTAGCTGATCCAATTTTCGGTATTGGGGGCTAATACTGCGACTTTCTCACTTTTTTTATGTGCACATTCACAAAAAAAATCAGCGAGGAAATCGGTTGACCCCCTGCGACCAGTTGTGACCGAAAAGTACAGGAACGACCCATATACAAAATTATATAACATTGTTAAACAATATATGATCCATGGACCATGTGGTCAAAAAATGAAAATTCACCCTACATAGATATTGTAAGTGGAAAATATTCAAAACATTTTCCTAAAAGATTTAATGAAAATACAAATTTAATCAAAGGATATCCTCTATATCGTCGCAGAAATGATGGTAATAAAATATATTTTACTAGTAAGCGTATACATATGTAGTTCCATATAAGCTCTATTTATTTCATGTATTAAATACTTGTTTAAATACTGTTACAAAGGTCATGATTGTGCGTTTATAGAAATGAAATCTGAAAATATATCCATTGAAAGAGAAATTAACATTAATGAGCCGAAGGTCAAATTTCAACATTTCATTTGGAATTGTTATAACTTCATTTTCAATTTCAAATTTACTTTCAAAATAACCATCTCCCATACGCAAAAGCCAATTTTTAAATTAATTATATTACTTATTCACTATGAGAGTTATATATAGCAGACGAGAGACCGGCAAGGCGAAGCTAGGACTAACGTGACTGTACGAATGTGTGTGTGAGTGGGAATGTATGCGAGTACCGGGACACAGCAAGCCGCGCGAAATATGAACGAGAGCAGCCCGAGCCCACACCTACAGCAGCAACGAGGAGTCATCAGTTCCTGAGGCGTGAAGCCGAGTAGCTCGGACATGAAGCACGTCTCGAGGCTATATGCTGCACACTCAATGGCCCTGGCGCATCAGCTACTGCTGCTGTTGAAAAGTGCCAGCCGAGACGTTGCCAATTGTACCGACCGGACATGCTGAGCTGCGAACTGACAACAGCGCTGCGACGATCGACGGAACGAACGACAGGGCGAAGGGCGCTCACACTCTCTGCCGAACCGCGAGTTTGATAGTACGCGCGTATTTGTCTCCCGAGACGTCTCTCGATAATAAAGTGGATTAACGGTATTAAATAATTTGCGGCGCACTGGCCGATTATTATTCACGATTTCAATATCTCGTTATCTGCTACCTTGGTTTTGTCGAATTCGTTGAGCTCTCGCAAAGAGTTCCGAGCGAGTGTGTGTGTGCTGAGTGCATGTGCGAGCCGAGGGTCCCGGTGGAGCCTTGCCGTCGGCGTCAACAACGAGCGAAACTTCAAAAGGTAGGAAACCATTGTTGCAGTTCCCCATAGTTGAATCCCATATGTCCACACTGGCTTTATTATTGATTTGTATAACAATAACTTGTTT
The DNA here is from genome assembly GCA_035583055.1 of Torymus tubicola. NCBI lineage: Eukaryota > Metazoa > Arthropoda > Insecta > Hymenoptera > Torymidae > Torymus > Torymus tubicola. The sequence continues at coordinate 3,005 of JAWWEQ010050817.1, forward strand.
TCAATTGAAAGTTTTGATTTTGTATTTAAAAGCTAATACATGCTTCGAAGCTTGAGGGCCAGCTGTTTACGTTTAGACCATATGTGTTCCCTCCAAGTAAGGTGCCGATCTATATGCATCCCAAGATATTTTGCTTTGTCCGCTTGCGGTATAGGACGTTCGTTCAGATAGATTACAGGACAAGTTTTTTTTCGTAGAGTAAAGGTGACTTGTATCGACTTGCTTTCATTGACTGTTATTCTCCACGTTTTGTACCATTGTTGAACTTTTAGTAGATACTTTTGAAGGCGAAAAGATGCATTTGATGCACTTGAATCTGATGTCAAAATAGCGGTGTCGTTGGCATAAGAGGCGATGGTTATTCCTTCCATATTTGGTAGATCAGCAGTATAGATTAAATACAAGGTTGGGCCTAATTTACTACCTTGGAGAACACCGGCATTAATTGGATACAGTTTCGTTACTGTATCTCTAACTTTGAATTGAAAAGTTCTACTACTTATGTATGATTCTAGTAAGTTGTATAAATTATTTGGTAAACATCTCTGTAGGTTAAAGGTAAAAACGGTAACTAGATCTACGGAAAAATGTATGACATTTTGAAAAAATACTAATGATTATTTAAGATCTATTAATTTTTTTTTTATATGAAAAATAAAACACTATTTGCAGATTAGATATCAAATAAATCAAACTCTGCTCCGTATTTCTTAAGTAAAATCTGAATAGAAACCTTAGAAAAATTGAGTAGAAGTTATTATTAATAAACGATCTTCCTAGATGGTTCAGAATTTAAGCATAGAATATTGATGTCCATGAAATTAGTACGCCATTTTTAAACTTCTTGTTTATACAGTAGCTTTAAATTGGCTAAAATTAAACCTAGTACATAGTTATAACTATATTAATCTAATTGTAAAAAACTGAATAAAACTGCACTTATTATATGTATTTCTCGAACTGATTATCCAGTATTGTTATATAGTAACCAAAGTCACTACTTAGTTTTTCTCCTATAAAAACAATTGAACACAGATGCAACAAAGAATACCGTAACACAGTTCAACATTTCAGCAATCATTGTTTTAGTATCACTTCATTACGTCGGATAATAAAAGAGCTCTATGAAGAATGAAATGTAGGCTCCTTAAAGATTTTCTGAATATTAGTGAGAAGAAAAAGAAAACCAAAAAGAACAACGGTTTTGAACTACTCCAACATCTAGATGACAGATAAATAATCTAGAATATGAGACTTTTACGTGAAGTAACCGTGTTTATCTAAACGATTTAACAGTTGTATTCCAACAAAGGTATGGGTCTTCTGGGATCATTAAATATTTGATTTAAAGAAAACCGAAGACAAGTATCACACTGAAAAATCAACTATTAAAATCAACAACCGATACATGTATGTCTGCGTGTGTTCATCACGTGGTTGTTTTCAGCACACCTGCATGAAAGAAAACCATTATCGATACCTACGTAAGAAATAACTCTTTCAATGTAGCTCGATCAGATTGTAGGATACAATGACATGTGAACGATCAATTATGTTATGGTGATCGCAGCTGTAAAAATAATTAACCAATAAGTTTAGTAGGACTTTCTTAAGCAGAAAAAAGAAAAAAGATCGCCAAAGTTTCTGCGCTCTAGACTTAAAGGCTCAGCCAACAAAAACATTAGTCCTCCGTAACAGTACTGATATAACCTATATTATTGTTATAGCTACTGTACTCTGAGGAGGGAGAAGATCACCCCCCACCCCTTTTTGGGATAGCATCAAATTTGTGCGAGAAATAAGCGCATCAATTTGAATACGTCTCAAATAATGATTAACTGCGGGATCGAACATCAGAGATTCAAGCAGCTATGACCGTTAGAGCACCAAGTAGTTGTCAACTTTACTTATCTAACCCAACTTAGAAATTTTTGTTGAAAAACGTATCTGTTTAACTGTAACGTAAATATTACAGTCATAAAATCAAATACCATCATGCTAGAGTAGATATGACAATTTATAATTAATATTATAGTAGTCATTATTGTGTCTTTAAGACTTACACCACAGCATAAACAGGAAAGTTGGAAAATATAGAGACCAAAAACAAAATATTTATAATCAATATTTTGAAACTGAAGCATGTCAAACAAGTGGACTCCGAGTAAAAAATTCTGGAAATTTATAGAAGACTAAATTTTTCAGAGATATTGTCTTGTACGTTAACATAAAGCAGACTAAAATCTGGATTCCGATTCTAATAATTAATGCAATCATATAGAACCTTACTAGAAAACAATAACTAGTAACTGATAACAGAACGGGGCCTGAGCACTAATTATTTAATAATGTTTTATAATAATTAGATAATTGGAACGTTTTCAAACGCAGTATAGTAAAACTATGGGTTTTAAACTAGATTAGTATGTGCGTAAAATATTTTGATGTTACAGGAGTCACTTACATAAGCTACATGTTTACGTGAAATAACGTTTGCAACAAAGCTGCAGTATTACTAAATGATATAATGTCTATCGATACTGATCAGACTCAATTTATATTTATATAGTTAAATCTATAATTCTTATAACATTGCAAACAATAGCCTTCTTATAGAGACTACTATAAATATTGAATAGGTAATAACCTGATCAATTAATTTTCAATTTATAGTTAAATAACATAACTATTATAAAGTTGTAGAAATAGCCATGTTATGGGGGCAACTATAAATATTAAATTGGTTAGCAGCCGTTGAATCTTGAATTATAGTTAAGACTTAAATAATTGTCTTAAAACTTGAATTAACTTTTGTTTTCTTTTTTAATTTTCGTATTATAGAGAAAACTATAAATATTAAACAGGTTAGCACTGTTAAATTTCCAATTATTGTCAACCAATTTTATAGTCCGTCAAATATAAATATCGAACCGGTTAGCGCCTGTTTAATTTTAAAATTATAGTTAAAAACTTTAAATAAACCGTAAACGTATTAAGAATTACATATACATATTAAACTGGTTAACACCTGTTTAACTTTAAAATATTGTTAATTAATTTATATTTGTAGAAACAACTATGATATAGAGGCAACTATTAGTATCGAACGGGTTAGCACCTATTTATCTTTAACTTATAATTAAAAATATGATGAATTTTTAAGAGTTGCCATTTTATAGAAAAGACTATAAATATTAACTGTTCAAATTCAAATCCTACTTAAATAGGTTTCGAATATTATAAAATTGTTAAAACAACTACGTCATATAGGCCACTATAATATCCTACAGGTTAGCACCTGTGGAGTTATTTTTTAAATTATAGTTATAAGAATCATAAATATTATAAGACTGCATAAGCAATAGTCAATAATAGTAAAACTAGGAGTATGAAACAGGATAGTACCTGAACATTTTAAATAAATCGCTTACGATTGTTTGTGCATATAAATATAATGTCATAATTTAAAATTATGACTATCGGACAGGCTAGTACCTGATCGATTACATATTAATTTTTTACTAATAGCTTATAAATATATAAGCAATCCGCTTCATTTATCAACTCATCTTTTATGACAAAGTACAGCGAGCGACATATATACCGCGATGAGCCTGGTGGGATGACGTGCGAGGCAGCGCGGGCCTGCTTGGTTGAAAAACCATGCGTCGGCCGGGCGTTTGCGTATGATAACAACGGTCATCTGTCGTCACGAGCAAAGAAAAAATATCGCTTAATCGCCTTATAAAGATCCGCTGCATTTCTCCGAAAACATCGAATTGACGAGACGATGTACATGACATATGATGAGTAGCAGAACCTTGTGGCGGGAGCGCGTGCTTAAGAACAATGGCTATAGTAGCCGCCACAAGTGAAGAAAAAACATCGCTCACTAATCGTCCTGTGCAGGTCCGTTGTACTCCTCCGATGCTGCATAATGATTGGATGACGCACGAGGTCGTGCACGCATGCGACCCCGTGCGGTCAACAGTCGTCCGCGTGTGTATACATACACGCTATAGCAGCGCTCGTGGTGGGAGCGAGCGCTTAAGAGCAATGGCTAATCGCCGCCACGAGTGAAGAAAAAAACCCTCGTTGACACGTGCAGGTCCGCCGCGCTCCTCCGACGCTGCATGATGGCGGGACAACACGCGAGGCGGCGCGAGTCCACGCGGCTAAACAGCCGTGTGTAGCGGCGCTCGTGTTGGATAACAACCATGGCTGCTCGACGCCAAGAGCTAAGAAAAAATATTTCTTACTCGCCTCGTGCAGGTGAAGTCCGCCATGTTGTCTCCGACGCATGAAGTCGACGCAGCACGCTGTCCTCCCCGGAACATGATAACTCGTACAAGCTCAGGCTGTATAACGCAGTTATGCCCTTGACAAGGTTAAAACCCGAGCAAGAATGATCTTAATAGATCAGCTTCTGCCATGCCTGCGTTTATACATAGTAATACTATGTGCCTTGAACAGAGTAGGCCTGAACAAGATTGATTAACGCATGTGCATTTACCACATCGTTAAAACGATGTACCTTTATCAGGGTAGGGCCTGAATAAGGACCTTTATCAGGTTAAGACCTGTAAAGGGTAGCACATAGGAAGGCGTAAGTTACACAAACAATAATCGTGAATCTTGTTTGAATTAAAATCCAAACAAGATACCTTCGAAGCTATCCGCCGTGTTGTCGTCGGCGTCGATGCGAGGCTTGAACAGAAAAATAAAAAAACTTTTAGGTTAACTTACTCTTTCACGACGACCACTCGCCTTCATTTGACGATTTTTCCTCTGCCTCCTGGATAGATGGATACGTGATGAAAACACCTCCTGATATAACTCGGAAAACGTCCTAGGAAGATTGAAAAAACCCCTCCGCATGACATTTTTCCGTGGGACGTGCGGAGCCTCCGGCACAAAGAAAGAGAATGAGGTTCGAGCGCTGCCAGGGCCGGGAGACGGCTACAGAGCGATACTAGCGTTCTGTTTTGCTTTGGACGTGTGGTAAATCGGGCAGAAAGAGAGGACACTACCATTTGATCATTAGGAAGAGATGCGAAATACAATCGCATTCATTACGATAGTAATGAACCGCACTGCTTTGTGAGGTAGTTCTTTTATCATTTTACTAATTATGTTATCGTAACCAGGAGATTTTCTATCTTTGAGCTTTTTAATTATATTGACAACTTCTGTGAACTTGAAATTTTTTATTTTGATGTTGTCTATGTGTTTAGATGGGGATTTTTGAAATACATTTTTTTCTTCTTCTTCTGTGATTCTACGAGTTGGCGTGCTAAAAACACTATGTCGATGTTCGGCGAAAGTTACAGCTTTTTCTAAGTCGCTTTTTGCCCAATTACCATTGCCCTTTGATATTGGTGGAACGAACTATTGAGGGCGTTTTATCCTTTTCGTTGCCTTCCAGAAAGAGTAATTGGTAGTCTCCGTGGCTGTCCGATTTTTTTAAATAGTTTTGAATGTGGTCATTTTTGTCCTTAATTAGACATTCTTTAAGTTCCTTGATCGCTTTATTTAGTTTAGTTTTGTCCGCACTTCATCTGCTTCTCTGCCATATTTTCCTTAATTTTCTTTTTTCTTTTATTTTATCGAGAATATTTTTGGAGATATTTGGTCTATTGGCTTGCTGTTTGTTTAGTGGAGTTGCTTTATTAATGGCATCATGAATTTGTATGTTAAGCTGTTCAATCGCATTTTCAATGTCTCCAGCAGTTTTAAGCGGAATATTGCAAGTTAATTTTTCATCTAAAACTGCTCTGTAGGTTTCCCAGTCAGTTTTTTTATTGTATAATAAGTTATGATTCTGAATAAATTTAACATGTGCAGATAATTTTATAATAACCGGGGAATGATCGGAAATTAAATCGTGACAAGATACAGTAGTGAAGCGATTTGCGTTTAGTCCTTTTACTACTGCAAAATCTATTACGTCAGGTAACTCGTTTCTATCAGCCGGCCAGTGCGTTGGTTCACCTGTAGAAAGTGTAATAAGATTTTCAGCTTGTATAGTAGCGGATAATTGTTTGCCTTTCGGGTTAGGATTTAGTGATCTAGATCCCCACCAGTGGTGTTTAGCATTGTGTGAATTTTTTTTTGCGCAATTGTGAATTTTGGTGGGCAGTAAATAGCAGAAACAGTGAAAGATCCACACTCTTTCTCAATCGAGACGTTAGTAGCTTCTAGTAAGTCTTTGCAATAATGATCATTTACATAATGTTTGATTTTACTTCTAATAATTACGGCTATACCACCATGAGCGTTTCCATCTGGGTGGTTAGTAGTGTGCTGAGTATTGTGGGATGTTTAAATAATTTTTGTGAGTGAAGTGAGTTTCAGATATTAGAACGATGTCAACATCTTGATTTATTATAAACGATTTTAATTCAAGGCTTCTTTGAGCTAAGCCGTTTGCATTCCGTAAAATTATTTTGATTTCACCCTTCATTTTATTTTATTAATCAGTGTAGTGAGCAGATTAAGCATTGTATCCATCCTATTCATCAGTTGACACATCATTTCTTCCAGGTGACTGTTGTTTACTACTGGTGAGAGCTCTTGCGCCTGTGTTTGTTTTGATTCTTGCGCTTTAAAAACATTGCCATTTACTGCTTGTGCAAAAGAGACGTTTGACCTAACGGTGTTATTTTTAACTTGAATATTATCCGCAATGCCAGTGGTATTTTGAATAGAGTTTTTAGCTCGTAAAGGTGGAAATATTTTTGGTTGCAGCTGTTTCCGTATCTCACAGCCCTTATAGCTTGCTGGATGATTTCCTCCACAGTTTGCATATATCACATCCGACGTTTTTCCTTTGATCGGACAGTCAGTTGTTAGGTGTTTTTTCGCACATTTTACACATACAGGCGTCTTAAAACAATAATTTTTTGTATGCCCGTATTTCTGGCATTTCAGACACTGTGATATATCTCTCTTTTTTCGTGGTGGTTCGAAACTTACGATAAGATTTAACATTTTTTCTATTTCAAAAATTTTTTTATTATTATCTTTTGATAGTAATTCAACAAAAAAAACGGCAACGGTTTTTGTGTTGTTCTTTGTCGGATATTTGGAAGTCTTACTACTTTATGATCATACTTCTCTATTTCATTTTTAAGTTCAAAAATATCAACTGACGGATGCATATTTTTTAAAACAACTTTATATGTTTTATCCTGTTTCCTTTGATAGGTGTAGAATTCAGTGTTTTTCTTTTTAAGTTCTTCTACGATCGGCAGATATTTTTGAGAAAACTAAGGTTGAAATTTTACTTCATTGTTAGGAAGTACTTTTATGGAGTAATTTTCTTTAGCTATTTCATCTAGTAGAGTTTTCAAAGGGCGTATATTACCGACACCACTGACGAAAATTGGCGGCGACTTTTGTACTAATTTTCGTCTGATTTATTTCCGGTTTCATTGGTATCATTAGTTACAACGGAATTTTCAGTATTTTGATACTCTAACACTTGAAATGCGTTGCTGGTAGCTGTTTCTTGGTTTAACCAATAATCTTTAATACTTGTTTGCCTTTCTTAGTTCTTCCGCTTATTTCTTTGGGGCTGCTTCTATTTCTTTTTATGTGAACTTGAGTCCAGCTTTCATTATATGGCGTTCTAGGTGAAAGGAGTCCAGCAGAACCATTTATTGTTTCTAGGAGTGTAGATTTTTTAGAGGGGGTGGCCATACCGGCCAGCCTTTTTATTTCACAACCCCTCACTTGGGTGTTTGATGATGTCTGATTTTATATAAATATATATATATATATATAAGCAGTTCTCAGGAGAATCGAGAGGTCAACATCTTTTTTTCTTTTAAAATCACATAAATCGCTTCTTAACCATCCCATATGTTACCCTCAATTTTTTCAGATTTTTTTCACTACTAGTTTTTTGGTGGCAGAAGGTCAAAGTTGGTGATTTTAGCATTTTCTGCATTTTTGACCGATTTTGATTAATTTA
>JAWWEQ010050818.1:0-10979 GCA_035583055.1 Torymus tubicola
AGGAGGATTTAACTAAAATATTTTGTTTATTCAAAAAAAATTTAGTTGGATCTACAAAATTTTTTTTTCAGTGTACATATGAGCCATTCTATTGTTAGCATATGGTTCCGACTTGGCACCCTTTACCATTTCATTAATTGTAATGTCCTAAAGTCTGAAAAAAAAACTTGTTTGGTAAGTGTGCCCCCAAAAATGACGGGTCTCTATTTTTGGACTGTAAATCGTACGTTTTTCTGTAGAATAGCTCATATATGATCTATTGCCAGATTTGGCATGACTTTTTTTTGTACATATATGATCTATTGCCAGTTAAGAAGTTAACATATTTTTGACTTATTTGTATTCAAGTTATGACAGAGTTACACAAATATGTTATTATTAAGATCACGATGTCCTTTTTTCGCATACTTATTTCATGTTATATTACTTATTTACGATATTTATTTTAACCGTTGTACTCACCGTTATATTCTTTATAAGGTGAAAATCTTATTTTGATTTGTGACTGAAATAACCGTATATTCTTTTAAAAAAGTAATTCAAGGAATATGTAGGATAATTTTTTGTTAAAATAATTTCGTAACTTTGAAAACCAATTACAAATAATAAAAAAAAACTGTTATTGAAGATGAAATAACTATAAATGTTAAAGTATTACCTAGACTCTGAGTACTTAAATAAATATTATTTTAGTTTCAGTATTATTAAAAGTTGTTTTATTTGCAAAATACTTTTTATACTTATTTCGTACTTTACCCAGCTTGCTAAATCCAATTTTCATGTTGTTCAACACGTTATATCGAAAGATATTTCGTGTTTTAATATTGGCCTTCTCATTTTCTCTTTTCTCTGTTTTTTCTTCATTGCACTTTTCAGCTCGTGAATTCAGCTAGTGGCGACTAAATTTCCTAGTAACTTCTACGACCTGCTGTTGCGGGGCGCATACGCCACAAGCGACGGTATAATTTAAATATTCGAATATAGTTATATTTTTTTCTTAAAGATATCTAGGTATCCCACGTAAAAAACTTTTGTACAAATTGTAGACCGATTCTGATAAGTCGGTATACAGAAATTATTCTATATAATTTGTATATAATTTTTACAAATTTTATATATAAAATCAAGTAAATAAGCTATTACTATGGATACCAACTGCATGGATACATGTTGATGCTCACTTGCTTCTTTGTTTTTATGTAAAAAAATAGGTTAATTATATACAATTTGCTTCTATTTTATACATTTTATATACAAAGTATATAGAATCATTTCTGTATACCGACTTGTCAGAATCTGTATACAATTTGTACAAAATTTTTTTACGTGGGGTAGGGGACAGCCGATGTCGGAGTCTAGATGGTGTTAAAAAATTTAAGTAACAATGTTTCTATTTATAATGAAATCAAGACCGATTTAAAAATCAAAACAAAGTTACGTTTTTAAAGTGCTTACAAAATTAAATTCGATTAATAAACTGCTTAGCTAAAAACTGCCAAAGGAGGGGTCCGGCAAGTATATTTATCATTACTTCTATACAATAAAAAAATTCTTAAATGTGTAAAGAAAATCTACGTATATCATTAGAAGAAAAGGATGATTATAAAGAAAATATTTTTAAAGATTGTATTTAATATAAGTAAAACGAGAAGCTGTATAGTAGATGCCAATTGATCATTGAACAATCAATAGCTTATTATCTAACAATGCATAAGATATTGTTAGACAAACAATAACGTAATCTCATATAAAACATAATGAATACTTGACTTTCTCGATATTGATTTTAGAATTTTCATTTGTTTAATTTGTATGTTTATTAAATACTGCTATTTCAATGGGACTCGATCAATGTAAATTCGTGTCACAACAGATTTAGCAAAATAATAATGTATCAAAACTGTTATTTCAATTGTATTCTTATTTAAATGGTTTTTAGAGGAGTTTTATGCAAAACGTATTTCAAAATAGTAATGCAACGATAGTTTAAAATATACTTCAAATAAAGGAAAAGAAACATTATCATATAGCACGATAATATACTCTAAATTGCCTTTATTTATACTTTTTTAAAAAGTAAATTATTGTTACTTGACTTTTTGGGTATTGATTTCAGAACTTTCTTTTGTTCAATTTCTTTACGTATCAAAACTGTTATTTCAATTGTATTCAAATTTAAATTGTTTTTAGAGAAGTGTCATGCAAAATATATTTCAAAATAGTAATAAAATGCAACAATAGTTTGAAATATACTTCAAATAAAGGAAAAGAAACATTATCATATAGCTCGATAATATACTTGTGGAAACACAGAGGCTTCGTGCGCAACCAGCGATGCGCAGTAGGAAGCAGGCGCTACGGTCGCGCGACTGGCAGGAAGAAGACGACAGGAAGAAAGCGGCCATACTCGCCCACTCGAGTCGCGCACTCACTCATCAGCACACGTGCTCTCCGCTCTCACTCAATCTTGTACAGCTACTGCGTGGCTAGATTTCGCAACGTGTGCAGTAGTGTTAATAAAGTCTTTTGTTCTTTACTACTGTCTAGCCCTCATCAATTCAACCCGTCTGCGCCATCCTGCATCCTCAACTACAAAGTGGTGACCCCGACGTGATTCGCAAGCAGGATTTTGTGCTGACGCAATTCAACCACGACACGGAGCGCCGGCGTGACTCGGCCACACGACTTCGCAGCAGGAGCGACTCGGCGGCCACGTGGCCAACAACGACGCGTTTTCGACGCCATTGTCTGCGCAAGCAGCAAACAGAGCGGTGCCTGCTCTACCCAACATCAACTTGCAGCGAGTTTTCGACCGGACGAACAGCATGACGGGAGGCGAGCAGAGCAACGGCAATCTGGGCGAGCAGGACGACGAGACTCAACCCCCACGCCTGGAAGCGGTATATAAGTGCAAGCTTCCTACATTCTGGAGGATATCTCCCGAGGCCTGGTTCATGCAGGTGGAAGCGGTGTTCACCAGTTACCAGGTACGGAGTGATGCTACGCGCTACAATCTCGCGCTCGCTGCGCTTGACAGCGACACCGTTCAGGAGCTGCTAGATGTGCTACGCTCTCCGCCCGAGATCGACAAGTACAAGCATCTCAAGGCCCACGTACTTCAGCGCTTCACCGATACCGAGCAGCAACGGCTGCAGAAGCTCCTCTCCACGGCCGGCACGGAAGGACGGAAGCCGTCGCAGGTGTTGCGTCACATGCGCACTCTCGCCGGCAACACAGCGTCAGACGAGCTTTTGCGCGTCAAGTAGCTAGACGTTTTACCGCCCTCGGCGGGAGGCATTTTCAGCGTACTCGACACCGCCTCACTCGACAAGCTAGCGGAGGCAGCGGACAGGTTAGTCGACGCAGTTCCTACAGTGTTAGCGGCCGGCCCCGCGCAGTGAGCAGACGTCCAGGCGGTCTACAGGGACTCGCGCACGCCATCGCCGGGGCGCGCCAACCCTGCTGCCCTAACCTCAATCTCGCCCGCGTGCTCGGCGAGCGCCATGGACCTGCTCGCAACCGAGATGGCAGCACTGCGTGCGGGAATGAACCAGCCGCACGCCTGCAGCAAACCGATCATCATCAAATAGCAATGGACTTTGCTATTACCACCATAAATTCGGTGACGACGCACGTCACTGCGAGAGACCTTGCTCGCGCGCCAGCCCGCCTGCCGCGGGAAACTATCCCGGCTGCCAAGCATACAGGCGACTCTTGGCAGCGACGGCTTCAACGAGAACCGCCTTCATGTTACCGACCGACGCACAGGGATACGCTTTCTCATTGACTCTGGCTCGGTCATATCACTTCTGCCACGCGCAGCCATCTCGCAACCTCTGAGCGTGCAACCTCTGCAGTTGGCAGCCGCCAACCTCTCACCTATACGCACTTACGGACGCCGTATGATGACAGTTGACTTCGGCCTCAGGAGAGCTTTTCCTTGGCCGTTCACGGTTGCGGATGTGAGCAACGCCATCATCGGTGCAGATTTTCTCGCGCACACAGGTTTACTTTCGGACTTGCAGAGCCACCGCCTGGTTGATGCGCGCACCGATCTCGGCATAGAGGGCGAGCTGTCCACCGCCACGATACATGGCGTTTCCGCCCTCGGTGAACACACCGACCACCCGGCCAGTCGAGCTGCTTATGATGTGCTCCTGGCCGAGTTCTCCAACCTCACGCACCGTAGGAGGGAATTACAGAGCAACCGGCGACTACCGCCGCCTCAACGCCGTCACGGAGCCCGATCGCTACCCGATCCCCGTGATAGAGGATATTATTTACAAATATCATGGAGCGGCAGTCTTCTCCACCATCGACCTCGAAAAGGCCTTTTACCAGGTTCCGATGGCAGAAGAGCATATCCCCAAGACAGCCGTCACAACGCCGTTTGGAATGTTTGAATTCACCCGGATGCCGCTGGGCCTGCGCAACGCCACCCAGACGTTCCAACGCTTCATGAGAAATGAGAAAGCCGTCACCACTGACGCGCTTAAGTCAGCCTACCTGGACGCAGTCACCCAACTAACCAGTCACCCAGCCAAGCAGCCAACCGCTTGTTACTCACTCAGCCAAACAGCCAAACAACCACACAACCCAGCAGTAAACCGACCACGCAACCCACGCAATAGCCAACAGCCAAGCAGCCAACAGCCAGTCAGCCCAGCGACCAACCAGCCACCGCCTAGCCCCGCAACCGTCCAGCCCTTCCGGCAATTTAAAAAAAAAAGGGTTTCGTTCTCTTCGCCGCCCGCGAAGGTCACTCAGGGGGGAGTGCCTGTGGGAACACAGAGGCTTCCTGCGCAACCAGCGATGCGCAGTAGGAAGCAGGCGCTACGGTCGCGCGACTGGCAGGAAGAAGACGACGGGAAGAAAGCGTCCATACTCGCCCACTCGAGTCGCGCACTCACTCATCAGCACACGTGCTCTCCGCTCTCGCTCAATCTTGTACAGCCACTGCGTGGCTAGATTTCGCAACGTGTACAGTAGTGTTAATAAAGTCTTTTGTTCTTTACTACTGTCTAGCCCTCATCAATTCAACCCGTCTGCGCCATCCGGCATCCTCAACTCCAAATACTCTAACTTGCCTTTGTTTATACTTTTTTAAAAAGTAAATTTTAATGATTACTTTACGTTTTGGGTATTCATTTCGGAATTTTCTTTTGTTCAATTTGTTTCGGGAGAGGAACAGATAATATCGTCGGGTGGGAGGAAGAAGGTTCTATTTGGGCTGAGCGCTGAAAAAGGCTCTATTTGGGCCGAGCCTTCAAAATGGTTCTATTTTGACTGAGTGTTCAAGAACGTTCTATTTGGGCAATCAAATTTTTTATTGAAATTTAGGTTGGCAACTCTACATGCAAAAACTTGAAATATATTTAAATTTATTATGAGTAATTATTTATATTGTGAGATTTAAACTCTTTTTACTTTGACTGTAATAAATTTTATTGCTGCAATGAAATAACATATAACAGAATCATACAATGATACAATACGTAACGCAGTTTTCGTGATGACTACATTTTCCTTATTTCCGTTCTTTAATTATTTAAAGTAATATTAAAATAATACTTGTACAGAATATTGGAAAAATGAAAATCATAACATTCATATATATATATATATATATATATATATATATATATATATATATTCATTCATAATAAATTTACATGTATTTTCAAGTTTCTAATATAATAAAATATTATACTCTCTATAGAGACCTCTAGGTGATTTTATGAAAAAATTATCGATTTTTAAAAATTTGAAATTGAATTTTCACAAATTTTTTCTCGGTAGTTGACCTTACATGAGAGAAAAACAAAAAAAAAGAAATAATTCTCACTTTCAGTAGGTATTTTTCTTTTCTCTTGGTTATCGACTTCGCTAATTCGCCAGAGTCACCTTGAAATAATTTTTTTTCACCCGGAGATTTCGAAATATGTTAGTTTTCGTTGCAACCGTTGGAAATGTGCTAGTTTTCTTTGGGAGCGACAGATATAGAATCGGAAAGTTTATTTTAGAGCAGATCAAATATCGTCGCGCAGTACGACGAAAAGCTATTGTCACTCAAAAAAGTCAACAATGTGCCCATTCATTGGCTTTTTTCGCGTGAAACTGACTTTTGTTCATCGGACTAGTTAAAATGAGCTTTTCTGCGTACTGAGAGACGACGTTCCAAAAACAGTAATATTACATATTACGTCTATTTCAGCTTGCTGTTTACAAACAACAGTTATTCACAATCATTTTTTTAGGGTTAAGAACATCAATTATTCGCCTTAATTTTTTAAGATAAAAATTATAAAAGAAAGTTTTGTTGATGCTCTACGACTTAAAAAATATAAGAAAATTGAGGTAATATGCTTTCCCAGTTAAAAATATCCATATAGATTATATATGGAACTCTATATGGATTCCATATGGAAGCTCATATAAAAATCAGTCCGAAAACGTCACATGGATTTCCATATTGATATCGTTATGGAAATCATCATGGAAATCCATCTCCATATGGATTTCCAGGTGGATTTCCATATGGAAATTTCTTTGCAGCATTACACAAATCATTGATATGGAAATCTATATGGTTTTCCATGTGATTTTTTTTTCACTTTCAGCGAAGCATGGAAATTTATGTGGATTTTCATATGGAAATTTCTTTTTGGCCTATCCCGAAACTTTCCATATGGTTTTCTATCTGATTTACCATCTTAGTTTCTAGTGAAACATGAAAATCCATGTAGATTTCCATTCAGAGATTTCTTTTTACATTCTAAACTTAAAATAAAGTCAAAGCAGTTCAAAATGGATATCTATATAGTGTTACGTGTGGCTACACGAACGAATATAAAAAGCACGAAATAAACAAAAGACGTCCGATTACAATATGACGCCGATTAGCACATGTCCGGCCGGTGACGGTCGTGGCTTGTTGGTAGTGTCTCTGACTCGCGAGTCGGCGGCTCTGGTTCAATCCCAGGGTCCGTCACTTTTTATTAAATTATTTTACGAGAAATAAAATACGATAGTATTCCATTAGGATTAATATACAGACGGTAGATCCAATATGTAAAATTTATATGGAAATCCGTACGGATTTTCACGTTTCACTAAAAATTAAGATGAGAAATCACATATAAAACGATATGGATTTTCATACCCCGTTGAAAATATTCACCTGGGACACCAGCTGGAATTCCAGGTAGATCTGGGATTCCAGTTGACTGTATTTAAAATATTTTTGTGAATATCTAAATTCTGTTAATATTTATTTAAGTTATTTAGTACTTTCTGAAGTAGCAGGACTTTATCCAAAGTCAAAACGGGAGAATCCAAGCCTCGTCTTTTATGTCTATTCGTAATTACGTAAAGACACATTACAAAAACGAGGCACGCCTCGTAGTTCGATATTCCAATGACATTGGGAAAGTCGGGCGGACAATGCCATTCGACTTCGTTATCTACCCTTGGCGTTACTTACTTACAAGGAGAGGGTTTCAGTTGCGGGAAACGGATTTTAGCGGTCACTTGATACTCTATTTCTGGTAACTAAAAATGAAGCCCAGTGCTGATAATTTCGTCAAATGGGCCCTTTTTCTTAAGATATGGGCCATTTAATCTCAAATATTCTCTATTTTGTTAAAAAATGATGTCTCTTCTATTGCTTGTCACATTGCAAATGTTTATGATAAGAAAACGAGAGCATCGACTCATAGAGGAGCAACGGTAACGGGAAGGACAGAGAAGAATAAACCGCTATTTGTAAACAAGCGGTGTTGTACGGGAGAACCGGCTGCTTAGCAGCTAAGGCTAGGTGAAGCCAGCAGCCCCGAGTTCTGGCACCGGAGTTGGGAGCAGTGCCGCTGATCAAGAGGTGCTCGAGTAGGAAGAAGCTTTCTACAATGAAAGCTTGAGGCAGATGTTCTTCCCTTGTGCCACCAAAAAAATAGACGTTAATAGAAGCGCAAAATTTATAGGCAGACCATAGAGGCACCCCGAGCGTAGTGTGCACCCCGACCCCGCACAGCGCGGCAGTCGATTTCTGAACCTTCCGTGAACAGTTGACTGAGCCGAAGCATGGTCGGTAACATACGACCCATATCGGCTGCAATGGTAATACAATATGTATTTTGTATTTAATACGGAAAAATATGCATTACAAATAGGTTAGTCACCCATAGTAGTCATTAAAAAAATAGAAAAAAATAATAGAAACGTATATCAAACCAAATCACGTTAACTTCTATCTCTAAACCCAAGTGGGGAAACAATTTATATATTACATCTATGTTGTACATATATGTAAGTAACGTTGGTGCTGTGGATAACGTTCTTGACTACTAACTTTTTAATTCGAGTTCGAATCTCCTATATGGCAATTTTTTATTTAATAGCGCCTTTGAAAATGAAAGAAATTTAATGTTTTTCTTTCTATTCTATTTAAAGAAAAAAGTTATATATGCCTTTTTAAAATAATGTTAAGGTTTTACATAAAGACATCATCGAAAAATCTAATTTTTTATTTTATTTATAAGAAAAACATTTTTATACAAAGATGAAAAATAAGCAGCTAATACATGAATGTTGTTTAAATTTGATTCGTTTTTTTGTGTTTAACTGTAATAAACAAAATATACTTCTTCGGATTTTGATACAACTTTTTTCAGCCATCAATTGATGAGCACTTAATGCAAAAATTGGAATCTCATTGTAATTTAGTCAGGTATGTTCTATTTAAGAAGAAAGATATGTATGCTTTTTTAAATTACAGCCGATATTGGTCGTATTTTACCGACCGTGCTTCGGCTCAGTCAACTGTTCACGGAAGGTTCAGAAATCGACTGCCGCGCTGCGCGGGGTCGGGGTGCTTCAATCTCCCTGCAGGCTTTGCGCTTCTATTAGCGTCTATCTTCTTTGGTGTTGGACAGCAGGATTTCTTTTGCGTAGAACCCTTGTAAGTGCATAGCACGAGTATATTACGCGTAGAGAATCCTACCCCGTTACATCATGTTTCGCTATTTCGAAAAATCTGAAATTATTCAGAGGATTTCTCTGAATGAAAATAAATAATGTAAATATATTTGTGAGGCTCTGTTTGGTGTTTTATAGAATGTAAAGCTCAAAAATCGACGAAATATCGAGTTTTTAATATTTTTAATCATGTTCCACTATTTTAAAAAATCTGAAATAATTTAGGACACTTTTTAGTTAATAACTAAGTACAAACAATTTTTTTATGTATCAAATAGGAAAACTGACAGTTTTATGGCGATTGTAAGATTAAATTATTTTTTTTTCTCGTATTTTGCCGGTGG
Organism: Torymus tubicola; assembly: GCA_035583055.1. NCBI lineage: Eukaryota > Metazoa > Arthropoda > Insecta > Hymenoptera > Torymidae > Torymus > Torymus tubicola. Next base: position 9,318 of record JAWWEQ010050818.1, read on the forward strand.
GTTCGATATATATTACAAGCGCAGTTTGAATGAAAATCAGAAAACGTATGTAAACAAATTTTTTCGAAAGTGGTGTCATTAAAAAAAGTATTAAAAAAATTGAGTTAAAATTTTATAACCGCTGTAACTTTTTTAATCTTCGGCCAATAAAGTGAGAGTGAGTCCGTTAGATGCGCATTAAAAAAATCTTTCTATTAAAAAAAAATTATCTCGATTGGCGGAAATTTCGCGCAGATATTGCAGTAAGATTGAAAAACCAAAAATTCGATTTTCAGGCTCATTTTTAAGGTTAGGGGGCTGACAATTGGCGGAATTTTATATATTTTCAACACCCTTTAAGATAGTCCAGCTCCGCAATGAATTCATGAGAGGGCCATTTTGACCTGCAAACCCAACGCGGCCTTTCAGAGATATTTGAGGTTAAACTTTTTTTAACTTTTTTTTCAAACCGTAATTTCTTGAGAATGGCTTTATGTATATGAATCGGATGGGTAGCATTTGAGAATTAAAATACCTATATTTTATAAGAAAAAACTGATGCTAAATGCTTTAGCAGAATGCTTTCTGAAAGAAAATTGATAAATTACATCAAATACTCCTATCTTAAAAAAATGATGGATTTTTTGTGAAATCATTTTATTCGTGATTTGGTTAGTGGGAGTAATGGGTGCCAGATTACAAAAACAAAAGTAGCGCGCGAAGCGCGCTTAGAGATGACTACACTGAGAAAAATGTCGTAGGAAAATTGATTAAATATCTAAGAAAAATTACTATTTTTTATAGCAACTGTTGGATATTCTCGAAAAATAATAAACTTTGCTAACTATATATAGTAATTTTCACATTGAAGGCGAAAAGCTAAAACTTTATTATTTTTTTTTATTCGACTTTGTTTATATTTTCTATAGGGTATTTGTGAAAGTGAGAAACATATATTTTATATTATTAAATAAAGAATAATATTAATGAAGAAAAAAATAATTTTTTTACGGCGGTTGGATTCTAACACGGGATCCTTGGAGCAGCAGGCGGGCGCGCTAACCACTTACCCGCGCAAGAACTCTTACATACATATGTACGTGTTAATTGCAAGTAAAGTTTAAATAATAATATGCTAATAACGTAATATAATAATAAAATACGATTGATATAATATAATAGCTTAATGTGCATTGAAGAATAAAAGTCCTTTCAAAAACAACATAACCTTAATAAATCACGTGGAAGAATTCACGAATCTGCTAACTGATGAAATAAATTTTACTATATTGTCGTAGAACTCAGTAAACCATGTGGAGAGATATAAGTGAAGAGTGTATAATATTTTTAAAGTTCCCACTTATTTGATTACATAATTTATTTTTATACAAAATAATTTTATATTTAAAAAATATATATATAAACGCGTATCAAACACTGCGTATATGTAACGTATGCATGAATATGCCATTGTATTTATATTTTAACAGTTTTAGCATACTGTTTACAACCGTGAATCAATGAAATTTCACGCCTTGCTGGACAAAACAATGTTTCTACACATTTTCAATACCTTTATAAACCAAATGAATCTTTATTACCCTGATAGAAAATAACCCAACTAAAATGGCTTAACTGCAACGGTTGGTCAAGTTTTTGGGCCAACGAATAACAAAAGTATTG
>JAWWEQ010050819.1:0-10979 GCA_035583055.1 Torymus tubicola
TCAGCTAATAGTTTTGGCAGTAGTTGAGCCAATAGTTTAGCCAGTAGTTTAAACTACAGTTTTTTTTTTGTAAGGGATATACAGCACCTTTCCACATCTTTACAAACTTACCAAAACCCTCTATACAGACTTTCTATCTCCTCGACTCACCTTCGCGTCGACGCACCACCGATGACAAATGCTGCGACGGCCTCGCGCTTATACACCAGGAACAGCGGCGGCGCACACTGCGCGCGTAAACCACATCGTCGGTCGGCGAACACAGAGGAGGGCGGCGTCGTCTTACTCTTCCGCAAGGTGCTCGCGATCCGCACTCACCGATAAGACAAAAGACAGAGCTTATGGTGAAGCTTGAGAACGAGAGAGAGAGAGAAAGAGAGAGAGAGAGCTTATGGTTTATGCGACGGTGGGTGGACGCGGAGCAAAATGATGTACGAGGAAGAGGTAGGCTGCGAGAGATTTTTTTTTGGGAGGAGGTAGAGAGAGAGAGAGAGAGAGGATTGAAACGAGCATTGGACGGCTTCATCGGCGAAGAGAGAAAGAGAGGAAAGTGGGAGTGGGTAGGTTATGTAGTTTGGGAATATATTGTTTTTGAAAGGTAAGTATAAGAAGGCTAAAAAGGTTAGAACGTCAGAATAGTGTTGTTAATCGATTGTCGATTTCCATTCTTTCTATGGTTAATTTACCAAATTTTTGTAAGTACTTTTAGAAATATTGATTGTATTGGTATAGGATAAGCTACAAGCACATTTTGATAAAAATCTTTATTGTAAAGTCGTGGCAATGAATGATGAGTATTTTACGCTAAGGTGATAGATTATGAATTTCTTAAAAAGAACAGAGAGGGTGAAAATATACGACAGATTTTGCATAGCGAGAAGAGCTGTTGATAGTGTTACGGTATATGTAAACGCATATGAGACCTCTTCCTTGACGACTCAATATTTTCCACATTTGTAAACACCAAAAGAAAAAGGGTCATATTGGTAAATAAATGCAGGAAAACATACACTGCTATTTACAGAGGCCAGAAAAAAAATTCTGGAATTATCCAGATTTTGCTGGTATTATGTAAAATTATCACGTGGTAAATTTACATTTACAATTTTTTATGTTATGGCTAATGTTCATCTTTATCATTCGAAAGACAGCCACATTATGTAAAATTATTTTCTCAATGTATATATATGTGTGCAAACTCTATGCTTTTCACATTATGATAATTTGAACAATACAATACCTTCAAAATTAAAGAGACTGCGTAATTAAGTAGAAGATTCCCTACAAAACCAAAAAAATTATATCAATTAAGCGACAATAAAGCCCAACTTATTTACCCTAAAATTTGTGCGAATAAAGTTCAATAATAAGAATAACGAACCAGAGTTACCACGTCGTTTATTGCTTCGCCAAAAGCTTCGTTTACGAGCGAAACCACATGAAACTACGACCCCGATCTTATTAAATACAGATACATGTATATATATATATATATATATATATATATATATATATACATCTCACCAAAAGGACATACAAATTCCAAAGCGGCGATTAGTATCTTAATTTTCGGAAAAAAAGAACCGCGAGAGACACATAATATCCAGGATGCAAAATATCCGTAGTTGGCTGATAACGAGCTGATCCTGGTCGAGATAGGAATTTACACTTGCTTGTCGCCCCTTCTCCCTCAGGTACACGTAAATTTCGTTCGTCGATGTCATTGGTGTTTCTTTTTCCATACGATGTGTTGCAGTGTGGATATGGTATGCAAAGGAATTAGTTGTTAATTGCGTAAGGAGTAGCTGGTGTTTTGGGTGACAATTTTTTTAGGTGAGTTTTTTGTAAGTGATTTTAATTGTAATTTAAAATTCTTTTGCGGTAAAGCTCATGTTATGCTATTAGGAATAACTTTTTTTTTTATTGGAATGATAAATTTTGATAAGGGTATTAATGGGATATGAAAATTTAGGTCTTTAAATAGTTTTCGAGGGTGGAAAGAATGTTTGACAATGTATACGTATTACATAAAAGTTTATTTATCTAAAATTTATAGCAATGTTATGTGATTTTATTGTTTGATCTGATATTTGTAATGTAATTTGGTCATTTTTTTGTATTACTTTTATTTAAAAAAATTTGCTTCCAAATATCTTTAGTTCTTCAATAACATATGAAAAGAAAGGATGAAATAATTATTTAAATTTGCAAGGAATGTTACATTTCGTAAACAAGTACATTGCAGAGAATCAACTCCACCTTCACTTTAACTTTTCCATTCGGACCTCATTTGGGTAAAAGTCCTCTGATCCGGAGCAACAACGGCGTCTCTCACTAAAAAAAAAAACCAGAAAAGAAACGAAAGATTACCGACTATCGCATAAATTTCGCGTTAATGGATCAAACAGTTACGCATTATCTCATCGATTCGGGGATGCGGAAACGTATTGCGCCTGTTATTTCTACAAACTCCTTATTACTCTGTGCACTATAAAAATTAACGACGCAAAGTGCGTGTTATTAGCTGGCGTGCAATCAGGCGTTACGAGAGAGAAGAATGATAATTCGCGGTCCTGCATGCTTGTACCAAAGGCTAAAACCAATCGATCCATCCTTACTTCAATAATCGGCGGACAGGTCGGTAAAGTGATAGAGAGAGAGAGAGAGTGGCGCTTCGTGAAATCCCATTTTTCTTTTCTTCGTTTTTTTAGGCGTGTGCGTGTATATATATGTGAAAAAAAATTCTGTGTTCATAAAAGTAAAGTGGACGTCAGTCGTGATTCTTTGCTCTTCTTTCCCCCTTCTCCTTTTTTTTGCTCGTAAAATTTGGAAACTCTGTGAACGGCAAATGTAATTTTTGGAAACGTCCGAACGCGTCGTCGAAACTTTACCCGAGGTTGTTGAAAAACGAGAGTTTCTTGTAAGGATTACCAAATACAGATGTTTATAGCAGTTTTATGAATTTAAAACACTAATTCGTAAGTACATACTTCCATATTTGAAAATTTAATATTCGATAACCTACCACGTCATGTCAATGGTCACTGTAAAAATAAGTAATTCTGAAAAAAAATAGTATATATTTGTATTTAAGCATATATTTTTCTACTTTCATACTACCACCCGCCCAGAGTGTACTAAAATTTCAGAACGCTCCTTTCTTGTTACACGAAAAAAAAAAAAAAAAAACTGAACGTACGAACCTCGGAAACAATTATTCACGTTAACAAGCCTATATATCTCCCTGCACCACAGCCCTCTTCTTTTTTTTCCCCCCTCCTGTTAACGATGTCAATATCGTTTAATCAAGTGGGTAATCAGAAAATGCTCGAAATAACCGTGATCTTGTATTATACCTCATCTCTCCCTCTCTTTCTCTCTCGTCTTCGCAGATGTAATCATAATACACCGATTTAAACTACCCTCCGCAGCGCTGAACGAGTCGACAAAACGAGGCAGAAAAAATCAATTTTTACGACGCGCGCGCGCGTACTTTACAATCAATATTTCGCGAGGCGAATACAAGCGAAGCGAACAAGCAACCAAGAGAGAAAGAGAGAGAGAGAGAGAGAGACAAATTGCCGGGCAGGGCCGCATCGCGCGCGCGCGAGCGTTTCAGCACAAAAAAGCCCGGCAATTTGACTTTCAAAAAACTTTCTTCGCGTATGTGTGTGTATACATAACGGACAGTCGTGCCGGGAGAGAGAAAGAGAGAGAGAAAGAGAGAGACAGTCGAGAAGGTAATTCGCGATTGCGACGAGATACGCATGCTAACGCGTTGCTTTTTTGCTACAAGTAAGGATTCAAGCGAGCTCGCGCGTGTGGTTTAATTAATTTTCGTATTGTTAAGAGTGTGGGGGTAGATCGCTGATGAATGATGATTGCGCGAGATCGATTCGATTTTTGTTTTCTTTCTTGTTTACGGGAGGAAGATTGTTCGGGGAATTCGGAAGCGTGTGAGATTCGAACGGTCTCTCTCTCTCTCTCTCTCTCTCTCGATTAAAGTTTTGGTGGTAGCAATGCAGTTACGTAACACGCCAAGTGTGCGTGAGTGCCTACTTCGATTATTGATGGTCTTTTTTTTCAAAGAAACGTAACGTGTAAATTATATTCGGTTGGTGACCGCGCTCTCTTTGAGGAAAAAAGGAAAGGTACAGCTATAATTGTGCGTTATTAAATTATGCATGCGGTTATTGGAAGTGATTAAATTAAAAGAAAGTAAGAACAAAACAAATTACATTCTTATACAAGTTATCCTAAAGAGAGCAAAATAAGGTATGTATTTATCCTTATGAGATTATTTTATCAGCCAAATGTATCCCAAATGAATATACGATTACAAAAAAAAAAAGAAAATCAGTATAACTCTAAACAAACGATTAGTCCTCAATGTATTTGATTACTTACACTAAACATCAATAAATTTAAAAATCTCACATCGCGACCATTCACACGTTTATTATAGGTATATATACTTGCTTAATCATTGAACGCACTTTTACTTACTCAATCTTCAACGCGCTAAAACACCTCGCCCGGTCAGAATTTCGATGCCATACGCATTCGCGTACGGGAGAAAATCGATTGCGAGCTTACCACATCACAGTATATATATATGCAGCATGCGCAAACCGTATGATCGCGCGACATTTTATCGATCGTTAATGTCAATATACATTATCCAAATTTCGCGCGAATATAATACGCGCAGGCGCGAACTTGATTACGAGCGCCCCCCCTGCGACAATTAAGTACCAAGAGAGAAAGAGAGAGAGAGAGTCGTTATTCAACTCATAAAGTATACGATATCTGTGCGTTATCGAGTGATGATCGTTGATTTCTGTTCGATATAAATTTTTTATGGAATGCTTGTAAAAAAACTCACGGTAACATCTAAATTCACCATATATTATCCCCAATCCCAATCTTCCTCTAACCTCGAAGACGCTCATACCCGATGCACCTCGTTGCACCAAACCCTCCAACTCGACTAAAAATCCTTCACCACGGGCATGCATGCACATATACCGAAAAAAAGCCGTTCTCTCGTGCGGTTGGGCAAGTTTTAAACGCGTATATATACACACACGGTTTATATACAATGTGTCTTTGTGTATGTGTACCTATACGAGGGCACGTGACTGACATACGAAAGTATCTTTTTTTTGTTTTTGGCAAGAGAAGCTGATGTCGCTGAAGTATATAGAATACGAGTTCGGGAGTTAAGGTGCACATATAAGATTGTGCGCGGTCCTTGGCCCACCGTGATGGGGAACGTTGTGAGGTTGTTCTTGCGTGGGGTATTGACGCAAGGTATCGTTGTTTATTAGTGTGACTTAATCTCGTATAATATAAGAAAGTGGTGTGGTATAATATAAACAGGTTGAGCGGATTTTTTATGGAGGCGATACAGCGAAGAAGATTTGATGGTGCGTATATGTATATGATGATTTGAATTGTATTTGATCTATATAACTATGATTGTTTTAGGAATGAATATTGTTAAACTCAAACGTTTCATATAAAATAATCATATAAATCATATAAAATCATATAAAATCTTCAATAAGAGTAAAAGGAATCCATTGGACTATAAATTTAAAAAAAAAACAAAATAATTTTGTAAAGTTTACTGTCAAATAGATTCCTCCCACTCGTATAGAAGATTCATTTTATATGAAACGGATTTTCTGATGAAACCACGCAGTTACAAACCTCGCCAACAGAGCAACCTCTTGTCCATCCAATTCTTCCAAATAACTGCATATTCTCCTACACATCATCATCCAATAAAACAACAATTATATCAAGAACACAAGGCCGCGTATTACATTCTTCTCCGCTATAAATTGTCGTAAAGAAAAAGCCGCGCGTTCCGTCGTGTGCACCGTGCGGATATAAATTCGTGCATAAAAATAATCGATAAACGTCCGAATCCGTATATATATATATATATAATACACGGAGATAATTGTTAAAGGAAATTAGAAGGTTGCGTCGTACCGCGCGCTCGTTAAAACATTTGTAATACACGCTTGCGCAGAGAGGGAGAGAGAGAGAGCATAGGAGTGTAAAAGGGCCGTAAATCCGTAGATTTTCTGATGACAGCGTATACGCGTGACGCGCCCGCGCGCGCGAGCGACGAGAGACCCTTGATTAATAGGCATGAGGCGGGACGCACGTATATACAGGTATTGCGTCTGTGTCTATATATATATATATATATATATATATATATATGAGTGCATAGAGATGTATGTTTGCGTGTATGTGTGCTGGTGTATAAGTAGTGGATATGCAAGAGAAACAACGAAGTTGCATCAGAGGTAGGTGTATTGTAGTGGCGGTATGGAAGCATTTAATTACCGTAAAATCGAACGAATAAGTTGTAAAATACCGTTGGTATAGGGTGTGTGATACGGTTTTGACATTTTTGGTATGTTATTGCGATGATGTATATTAGCGTGAAGTTTATTCTGTATTTTAAGGGATCAATAGATCGCAATATTAGCTAGTGTATTACGATCGGTGCTCACCTGTAGTTCCATAAGACTATAAAAACGAGAAAATTATAATTAAGAATTGTCATTTTGTTTCACGTCGTCGTAATTTTACACATTTTTTGTAAAGAATCATTGCACAATACTAGATACCTTCCTATGAAATACGAATGGAATTGAAAAAAGATTCACAATAGTTGATACTTCCCTGATATGTATACCATAATAATCTATGTAATTCATTTTCTTTTCTTTAAAAATTATTAAAAAAAAAAAAACAAAAATTAATTTCGGTTTAATTTAATAATATTTTTTAACAAAAATTATTAAAAAATGTATAACAGAAATAATATGAATACTGAATTGATCATCAAAATAACTACCTATATTATCTTGTATAAAAGGACATAATTTTTACTATTGATAGTATGTGTAATATGTTTATATCTTCGAAGAAATAAGTAATAGTTTGATTAAAATTTCACAAACTTTTCATTGACCGCAGAGAAACCCTTTCTACACCTCATATTCTCAAAACCGCCGCTCAATCATCCGCGCGGCATTCACATGCATACAGGAAACGCTTCGCACGGAATCGCGAATTACACGCACTTCCATCCTATATATATTCTTCCTAAAAACCGTATCCATTACACACGAGTATAATATACATATACACACTTCTACCATCTCGCGAAAAAAAATCACGCGCACATATTACATACACGTATGTCGTTGACCTGAACAGCTGTTATCTGTCGCTGCGGGAGAATCTATCCATGGACTCTTTTTCGGCCGTAGGAAACGTTTAATCTATACGCGCACGCACGTTCAAGCGTGGGCGTCTTTGTGCCTGTGTGTGTAGATATATATACGCAATGCCTATTACCAAAGGCGTGGCGTTCAGATTGCGATGCGATACTCGCGATGTCGATGATGAGGGTGGCTAGAGAGAGAGAGAGAGAGAGAGAGAGTACGTGGCTTTGTTTGCTGCTAGTGGAAAAATGCTGAAGGAAAGGAGAAGGGGGAAAGCAGGTAAGAGAGCGAGTAACTCAATTATTCCTACGGTATATGCGCCTTTTTAATTAGACGTGCTGGCTGCGTGCGGATAGAGTATGAGAGAGAGAGAGAGAGAGTCGATGCGATAAATCACTGGGCGCGCGAGCCCGATATGCGCGCCCGTTTGTTTGTTCTAGGAGGCGAGGTGATTTTTAAAGGAGGTGTGTCGATAGACCGGAAGTTTGATTTTATTTGCTTTTGAGTAAATGAATTTTTTAAGGTTGCTTAAGAAATTATTAAATAACAGTGTGATTATAATGAAAACCCAAAATGTTTATATTGTAATTCCGTTTACATTTGAACTAGTCAAATATTGTTTACTATAACTTAATTATATAAAAACTAATTCGATTTTTCGTACCACTTCTCATTGTTTAACCACATGGTTCATGTTTTTTAAATTTAAATTTATTTCTAATCCAAAATTTGTAGTGTAGAAAGTTCAAATGTAGGAAATAATTTTAATATATGCAATTTAGATGCTGCGTATCAGGTAGTCGTTGGCAATTTATCATAAGTTACATTTGCATACACAGTTTAATACAGGTCTTATATCGACTCGATAAAAGCTAACATCGATTAACCGACACACCCGTAAAAATTTTGTTAATTTACCTATAGTTTCTAATCCGTCGCGCGCACGTTAGTCAATTTTTCTTCGGACTTAATGAATCCCCATTTTTAGCCAACCCTTTTCACTACTTTAATAACATGAATTTTATCAAGGAAACAAATTACGCGTATTAACGTTATATACCCGTCTGGGCGATTACACACAGACATATACATACACACACGAGACACATCGCGAGTACACCAATAACATGCACAATTTATCTCCCTCGCGAAATTTTTCCTCGCTCTTCTACACACACACACTTACCTGTACATATGTATATAAATAACCATACTTTCATTACCTCGCCTATCTCTCCACGAGCGTTTCCACGTTTAACGCCAAAACGGATACGAGTGCATAATTAAAACGCTTAATTATCCCGGCGTTAAGCTTCTCTCTCTCTCGCTCTCTCTCTCTTTTTCTCTCTTGCGCGCAACTCATTACTCCTTATCTGCACGCGCTTCTCATCGCAATTTGCAATTAACGTCCGCGCGACAGATGCTTATCCATCGCATCGCAGTAGGTGCCGCGAATTCGTTGATCGACTATTAAGCTAAACGCTCGTATGAAGCGAGATACTGAGAGAGAGAGAGAGAGAGAGAGAGAGAGAAGATGAACAAGTGTCAAGCACTACATCGCGCGATAAATCTCATCGAACCTGCGGTATACATATATATATATATATAAACGCGCATGAATGCGTGGGACGCGTGCGGTGAAATTCATCATCGAGACGTCGAAGCTAAAAGAGACCCGCGAGAGAGTTGATTTATCGTCACGATCGCTTAATTAATAATTATTGATAGGCTTCATTTGTGTGCCCTTCGTACACGCAGTAATGCGTATGTGTATGTATATATAGGTGGACGTAAATATTCTATCGGCGTGGTGGTCCTCTATTTGCCTGAGCTTCAGGATGAAGCTCTATCAATCATAGGTACGGGAGGTGAGGGAAACGACGTGGATTTCATCGCTAATGAATTTGTTTTGTTAAAAGAGTGATGTGTATGTTGGTTGTGTGTTGGAATGTGTCGCGTGGTTTTTAGTTTTATTGCGGCGTTTATTGGCTACAAATTGTTATAGTTGTGACTGTATTATGAAACAATTTATGCCCATGATTTGACTATTTTACCCAGAAAAATGAAAATTACATTATGTTATACAAGAACAAACCTTTATAAGTATTAGATAACTTGAGAAAATATTTAAAAAGAAAAAGCATAATCGAGATAGTAAATTGTGCAACAAGGAAAAGAAGTTGTCTTTTCGTAGAAAGCATTATTCTCATCCTGTTAGGCATTGTGTTTTCTTAAATCACTGCAGAAATAAAGCTAGTTTTTGAAAATGAATAAAATATTCTTTTTTTCAAGAAGAAACAATTTTGTGGAAAACTTTTTCCACCCGTTAGACAATGGTACTCGAAAGATTCAGTTATATATTCGATTCGCTATACAAGCATATGAAAAAGTGCGTTCTCTATAAACATGTTAAGAAGTTTCTTGTTACATTGTTATTTGCGAGTAATTTGGCATAACTTCTATTATCACATCTTAGTCGATTTTGTATTTCTTCCAACAATTTGTGAAATTGTTACTGTGAGTTATCCAAGAAAAGTCTTTGTTTATGCTTATGGCTAATCATTGTACTAATAAGTATTTAATACGTTTTTATTCTTCTATTTTTTTATTCTTATAAAAGTAGTTCATTCAATTTATTTTCTTTCCGAAAAATGGTAATATAATAAAAGAAAAAATGTTTTATAATTGGATAGTTTTTAGAAATATTTAGTAATGCTCATTGTTTAATTAATGTATTAAAGAGGGTATCTATCAAGTTTCGATGAGTACTGAATTCTCAGAGTATTTAATATGTTGAGTTAATTTGTGAAAATTTTCTAAGTTATTGAACTTTTAATTTACTTGATAATTTTTTGTTTACAAAAAATATGTAATGTTTCTTTTACATAAAAATAAATTTGTCTGTGCATATTAAATTAAGTCAGTACAGTACTAATATTGGTTCTTGTTCAAGGTATTCACTGAATATAAACTTGATAAGCATACTATGGACATCTACCGGAAACTTTAAGAATTAACTCGCTCGGCAAGTTTTCATCTGAGGCATATAACTGGTAAGGAAGAGATCTTTTAAACACTGCAGATTTTAATAATGTCAAAATTATTAAAAATTGTTAGTTGTATAAACTAGTTCTATTTGACTTTTTTTGCCATTTTTTGAATGCTTATAACCATGAACAAAATGGTCCAATTTAAAAAATTTTTAACGCAAATTACAGCACTTTTAAAAACTTAATATTGGTTACTTAGTAGTAACTACTTTTCATCTATTAGCTGACTAGTTCAAGTAAGTACGCAAGTGGGGGGACTGATATGGGAAAAGGAGAAATTCTCATTCTTCCTCCGACAGCGACAGCAGCAGGAGGTAAGGGAGCACGAGCACTCTTACCTACTTGGTATAAGCAAGGTATCTACTATAAAATTAGCAAGGTAGATATTACAAGGTCCAAGATTACTCCTTCGGAATAAACTCGGCCTAGTTGCACTGGTCCGTCCAGTACTAGCGCTACTTTCTTACTTTAGCCGTTTCAGTGCCTGTGATGGAAAATAAGGGCATAGCCCTCCCTTGTACTTCTCAAGTATCAAGGGTTGTCAAGATATTTGGGGCGGCTACTAGTAATATTGTTTTTAAAAATTATTACGGTCTGTTACACTAATAATTATAAACAATACAATAATAATTATATTTTATTATCTCGAACTTCTGTTCTAATAATGCTAGAG
>JAWWEQ010050820.1:0-10978 GCA_035583055.1 Torymus tubicola
ATTATTACAGTCGAACGAAAAAACGTCTATAGTTGACTTCAATTTTATAGTGAATCGTCGAAATTCTGGACCCCCCCCCCCTTCCCCCAAAAAAGTACTATTTTTTATTTTGAAAATAAAAATTTTAAGATATAAAGTTTCCAAATGTCAAGTTTGAGAAACAAAGGGTTTATTAATAATGATAACTAAAAAACGGCGCCAAGGCGCTGAATGTGCTCTTAGCACGATGTCGAGGCGCATTATTACGGACGTATTTCACTATTTCGTTGTTTGCCGTCGTAATCAGTGCCCCTAATTCTGGCATTAGTATAGGAGTAAGCTATAGTTACGATTATTGTCTAAAGCTAATCAGCGTGCGTTTTTAATCGAAATTCAGGAAAAAAACCGTGAACACTGTGTGTGAATTTAATTTTACCTACGCTGTTACAAAACGTGACTCGAGGGAATGAATGACAGGTTAAAAGCATTTTCGTCCATATTATGAACTTGCATATATGTGTCTGTGCTACTTTAACGTATAGCCTTTATGTTGCAGTTGTCGTCATCGTTGTTATCATCGCAGCTTTTTTCATAATATTTCATTGGATTTGCGGAGATTTAGGGCAATCTAAAATATACATATACTATGGAGTATCATTTTTGTAGTATAAAAAAATATTTTATAAAAAATATCAACTTGTGTGATAATAATTTCATTAGTGAAAAATATTTTTATGTCCACAATCGTTGTGAAAGTTTATCATTCTTTATATTGAATATGATACTATGATCAACTTTGTCTACAAAATACATATTTAATAATTTTAATAGATTCAAAAACTTTATTCAATTCTGCATAAATTTTTTTATGTGTATATAACTAAGGAGAAATTAAATAGTCAATGAATTGAATTTGATGCGGAACGACGATTAAGACCTACGAAATAATTATCAGATAAGTTGATATTTTCTATAAACTACGAGAAAGGTAATCTGTGGTATTTATTTTGAAGCTGGAGTGTATCTTTAAATCGGTGCAAATCCCATTAAACCGCATGAATAGGAGCTTGATAGCTCTGCTCTGCGGAGACACCGCCAATAGTGGATACGAAGATGAATATAAAAGCGTCATCGGCGACCACGACAACATGAGACTTATACTTTAGAGTAACGTGGACATGGATCACACGTTTGTTAAATTTCACTTGAAAATGATACACTCCTGTTACATAAGACGAAAAACGATGTTGTGGATGACGGCGACGGTGTCGTGCAATAGTGAAGGTCGTAGAAACAGTTTTTAAGAAACATTTGGAATTTTTTCTAAACTAATATAAAAAATATAAATATATCTCTGGCAAGAAGTCTAGAATTTTCAAGAGAAATCTAGTTAAATCGACTTGCTAGTATTTAAGAAAAGAAGACATTAGACCGGCATAGTGCTGTAGCCGGACTAACAAGGAGAGCATCAGGAATGCGGGTCCTGGAATTGGCTGAAATTGTAGAAGGCACTTCTTCACGACAAATAATGAGACACGTGTTTTAGAATTTTTCTGACTCAGCCTTTTATTCCGAGATTCAAGCTTTTTTGTGTCTAACATGAACTATTTTTGATGAAAATAATGTTCCTTTCTTTAGTCATAGCTTAACGAATATTTGGGTTGTGTATATAGAGTAAAAGATGTATAAATGGAGAAAGTAAAAGCTGTAATTTAAGCTTTGTCCCATTAAAAAATGTCAACTTTTCAAAAAGTTAAAGGCAATTGAAAAAAGGGTAAGAAAATGACTAAAAATTACTCATCTTTTAAAAGCATTTAATGGGTGGTATTTTAAGCTATCTTCTTACTCTATTTTTGATTGCCTTTAACTTTGTGAAAATCGACATTATTTAACGAGACAAAGCTTAAGTTAGAGCTTTTTCTTTCCCCATTTATACATCTTTTAATCTATATTCACAACCCAAATATTCGTTAAGCTATAACTAAAGAAAGGAACATCATTTTCATCAAAATAGTTCATTTTATACATAAAATAGCCTGATTCTCGGAACAAAAAGACCATTCAGAAAAATCCTGAGACACGTGTCTCATTATTTGTCGTGAAGAAGTGTCTTCTACAATTTCAGCCAATTCCAGGACCCGCATTCCTGGTGATCCACTTTTAAGTCAGACTAGTTCTGCTAGACCTCTTCCAGTATCAATAGCATTGGAAAAGGGGGAAAGAATCTACTAAAATATGTATTTTGTTTTTTTAGAAGACTCAGTGTATAATTGTAACTGAGTTAAACAGAGCGCATTTCACGCAAAATAGGTGTTATGCGCGTACTTGCTGCTCCGTTTTTGATAGACGCTGCCATTTGCGCATTTCACAAATACTGTGTGAGACAAGAAATAAATACGCGATTGAATAGAGGTTATTTACATGTCTAATAGAATAACGAATTGACTGTATAGTTTTAATATCATAAAAAGTGCTAATGAATTAATTTTGTTATCATATTACCCACTTATTGTAGATTTTTTATTGTTGTCTTCCAACTGATTCTAAAATTAATTATGGACTGGCTCTTTTTCATACTTGATTTTTTGATTAGGGCATTTTAAAAATATATTTATATATGTGAGTTTAAATGAGTGTTGATGCCAATTCAATTAAATCTTATTTATTTCTGATTTATAATAATGTAAATTAAATTTAAACTTTGATTACTATGTATTTAATTTAATATTGTAGATATCGTAATTTTATCATTTTTAAACTTTTTCAGTAAAACTCCTCATTGTTCCTTTCATTTTCATCTTACTTTACTGTATTTTTACAATAAATGAAATACTATACTATACTATACTATACTATACTATACTATACTATACTATACTATACTATACTATACTATACTATACTATACAACTATACTATACAACTATACTATACTTTATACTTAAAACTATTTTTTTTCTGTAATATGCCTGTTTCCATAGTTTCGAGCGAAAATCGATGACACCTTTGTTTCATTTCGGAATGAAAATGAAAAAAAATTTTAAAAATCGAGATTCTCTTAAAAAAATATCCATAGTAGATTATTTCAAAAGTCATAGAAACTTTAACCGTCAAAAATAATTAGTATAACAAGATTACAAGCGTTTAAATCAGCGGTATCTCCAATTCTTGTTAGATTTTTATGTTATCTTTAGATTTATTTATTATAACATCTTCATCTTATTATCTTATTCTTAGTTCTAACAGGATAAATCGGGAGCTATTTTCCGAATTACTGCTCCTTAGTACTCGGTGCCGCGGGAGTCAATCTAATCTGACTTCCTGGGGATGCTGCACGAAACTCCGTGTACAAACGTCGAGTTCGCGCGCGAAATCAACTTTTCTGTGTGTCGGATGGGAAAGATATTCGCGCTACTCGATCGCGCGGCGCGGCTACTCAGAATGATCGTCGTTACGGTAGAATAAAATATTACTACAGGGCGAAAATTTTTCATCAAAGTATTTGTCACCTATCTTTATAAAAAAATTATTTTTCTTTGTTTTCAATACATTAATACAGTATGGAAAAGCTTTAATAGGTTAATCAATGACAATAAATAAACTGTTTTTATTTTCAGATCTTATTCAAACTTTTTGATATTCATGTATACATCAATATAAATTTGACATAACGCTTAATTTTGAGCTTTAAAATTGTTACCGAAGAAAAAATTTACACGGGTTATTTTTCTCAAACAATTTTAGAGCCTAAAAGTAAGTATTATGTCATATTCATACTACTGTGTAAATCTGAGGCCAGAAAAAGATTATACATTGTCAGTGATAATGTTAAAAAACAATAATATCTAAAAATTTTCAAATTGTACATAAAAAATGAATTAAAACTTTTTGCATCCGGATCCTGTAGGATATAATTGATGCTATTATCATATATTCTGTATACAAAATAAGAAATTTATGGTATAAGACGATTTTATTAAGTTTCGAAATAGCACGGAGCCATAAAACGAGAAATATCGCACTAGTCGAGTATGATTCGTATTGTATCAGCACAAAACAATTCATTAGTCGCCAATACTAAATTAAACTACGAAAAGTTTACTGCCATAGTAATTCCAACATTTATTAATACTTCCGGCATAAATAGCTAGAACTTTACATTTCACAGCAATATTCAGTAAACTTTCTTTTGGTATAACTGTGAATTTCATATGATATTTTCTATGCGAATGATTCGTATATAGTTAAGTTAAAATTTATTTTATTTTAAGTAGTAGAATTTTTTTCAAATACGTAAATTTCCTGAACAGTTATTATAATCTTTTATTCATAAGAAATAAAATACAGTTTTCATTAGTTACAGCTAACCTAACAATATTTGAATTTAGTTTCAAAGAAAGCGAAAAAGAAGGGAAGAGTACAAAAAGGAGTTTCGTACAAACATCTACTATGAATAGGCTTCATCTATGAATTGTGAATGAATTTTACACTCGCAAGAATGGTTTTAGACAGTTATGAGTCATCAAATTTCTTAATTTATTAGAAAAAATGTTTTACTAATACATATCGCTCTATGACAGTCAACCATAGATGTTTTCTTTACGTATTCAATCATTATAATAACAATTTTTTGAACCAAGAAACTTCAATTTTATTCATGCTTTCAATTAAAATTGATTTGAGTTAAAAGGTTTTTCATTTCTTAATTGCAGATGTATTTTCATTGAATATGCTCTTTTTTACATTAACATTGAAATTTTACTTAAATAGTTCATAAGTTTTGAAAAACCTCAATTTTATCCATTATTTTATCCATGCTTTCAAATAAAATTGATTTGAGTTAAAAGGTTTTTCATTTCTTAATTTCAGACATATTTCCATTGAATGCTCTTTTTTTACATTAACATTGAAATTTTACTTAAATAGTTCATAAGTTTTCAAAAACCGTAGATTGATATGTACAAATACTTTATTTCACGTAATATTATATTTATAAATTGCGCCAAAACTTTGGAGAAGAATAATAAATAATTCTAAAATTTCGTAAATAGATTATTCTGACTTCAAATTAGCTAATTGTCAAATTTTAGGTGAACAGAAATAAATTTTTTTAATTTTATTTTTTACCTTGATTAGCGTAAAGTATTTACAATACTTACAGTACTACACTGTAAACAAAAATTAGTGTTTACTTTGTATCCATATCGAAAGGCAACGTTGATGCACAAATGATAATAAAAAAATATGTACGTATCACACTTGTTATAAAAACCAAAATTTTGATATTCACGGCTGAGAGACTGCTCCTTATATTTAAATAAAAAGTATTTCGAATATTGTTAGGTATCTGAATCTCATAATTCAGAAAAAATTTTATTTGATCTACACTGTATAAGCGATTTTTCAAATCAGTGGATAAAGGAAACTTTTTTGCTGAATCGCGGTTTTATAAATTGCTTCATTGCTCACGAATGACGAACCATCCGTCATATAATTGGTAGCTATTCAGTGATTTCTGGATTTAGTCTGTCGCTGGTACGTGTGCTTTTCATAGATTGTGATACGTCGATTTCGAACGCAAGGAGAGAGAAATCGGACGGGAAACAGACGTTTCTGTGCGCGACTCAACGATGTCATATATATAGTTTGTGAAAATAAATTTAACTCCATGCGGGCCGAAATTCTCGTTAACACTGCTGTGAAATGTGCTCATATATACTCATCTTTCAAATTAACCTTCTTTCAACTCATACTTACAACTTTTGTTATTCCAGTTAAACTAGTTTTTTGTAGAAAATTTTCACACACGTTTTGTTTAACTTAGCAGCTCGATACTCCATTACGTTTAAAATGAAACCGAAGGTGGTAACAACCGATAATGTTATTCAGGGTCGCGGACAAATTAAAAAATCTCAACAAAGGTGCGCCGTATATATAGGCGAAAAAAAGTAGCGAAGTCTGCGCGAGTGCTAAAGAAACACTGATTGGATATAATGGAGTTTAGATTGACGGTGATAAGCCAAAATGAGTTACGACCGCTCTCCCGAACGTCCGACCGTATTGGAAGAGCGCTGCGACGCTACTGACGTTTCGCACGCAAGAGACTGAAAGCAGAGGCACCCTCCCGCCTCCGGGAAACATTTGCACCCCTTCGCCGCTACCCCAACGTTCAACGTGCGCACTCTACCCCTCCCTCGTTCCCTTGCGTTTCCTTCCCAGCCTTCTTTTACTCTTTTACTTTTTTCTCTTTCCGTCACATCTTCTACTCGTCCTAAAACAAATTTAATCCACACGTTTTTTTTATCTTATCGCAATTTCGATAGTTACCACAGAAAAATTTTCTGGTAAATATTTTGTTGCTTTTCATGAATAGGCAATACACCGTCAAGCCACGGTTAGCGTACGTAGAATATATTTTAAAGAAGAAAGAAAAATAAAGTTTTTATTTGTATTTTTCCATCGTTTGGTTAATAATTTTTTAGTAAACTATATATTACCTCGTTTTTTATAATAATATTACTAGAATGAACAATTACCGGATTTAGTATAACTCTTGAAGAGAAGAATGAAATTACATCGAATAAATTATTTTACTTGATTGATAATGTTTTATTATTGGCAAATAACATGGCTGAAAAATTATTTTCTTACTGGTATAGAACAGTATGTTTTTTTTATTATGGAATCATAAAATAGGGGATTTTATTTAGAATTTTATAGTTGACCTTCAGCAAACCTTTAAAATTGTCTCCAAATTCATTTATAGTTTTTCTTCTTATAACTTTACAACGTTTTTGAAGGTATATTCCCTAGATCTTTAAAGTTATTTGGTTAAATAGATTGAAATGGCCTAACCTGTATGATATGTTTTAATAGAAAGAGCAATGATTAATAAGATCGTCCATTAGACTAAAACAGTGAGATTCAAGAATTACGAAATCTTAACGCCGTGTGACCTTATAGTGCAATTGCAAATTCTAAAATAGAAGATCATTTTCGTTATTGAAAAATGTCATTCTAAAATTAGTATTATTAGTAAATGCTTGTTAAATTATAATGAAAAATCATATGTTGTTGTGACTTAGCCTAAGTTAATTCCAATACGCTGCTATATCAACTATAAACTGCCAAGTCTTAGTGTATATGGCTGATTTTCTGTCTAATACTACACTTATGAATAATAATGTTGTATTCAAAGTTCAAGAGGTTATCTTTATTTGATTTAGAGAAGAGTAGTTGAAAAATAGTATTTTCTTTGTTCAAAGGAATCCGATTTTCATGACTTTCAGTATCATTTTCTGAGAGAATTTGATTGGATACAATAATTATTCTCCTATCTTAAAAAAATGATGGAATTGTTATGAAGGTGGCGCGCAAAGCGCGCAAAAATACAAAAGTGGAAACAATTATAATTTATTTGGGGAAACTAAATGTCAACGGCTTGACAGCAGTTTTTTATGTATATACTAGAAATAGTATTACTTAATAACAAAGACATAAAAATCAACATTCTAATCTTTGAAAGACTCTTGATTCGCAAGTTTGTAATTGCCATTCAATTTTAACATTATTTTTTGTATATTTACTCAATTCTTAACTGAGACTTTCTCTGGAACACGTTGGCTAAACGAATTAAAGTTATTCGGAAATCTTCCTAATACCTCTTTTCAATAATTAAGCGTAACAGATTCATCAAAAGGTGAATATGTATTATTATTTCACACCATTAATTATATTTTCAATTATTATTAATGTCTTGACATATTGTATTTATCACAATTAATAGTCACCAGATTTTCAATATCTACGAAGCTTATAAAACAAAGTATAAAACAAGAAGTCCTGAAAATGTCAGATCAATGAGTCCAGTGGTATCAGAAGAAGTATATTACCTGAAAAATATCAAAAACTTACTTCTGAAGTGATTTGCCTTAATGTTTGTCTTTCATATATATATATACTTTTTCTCATACCACTCGATTCATTGATCTGACATTTTCAGGACTTGTTGTTCTATAACTTTACTAATTAAGCTTCGCAGATATTGAAAATCTGGTGACTATAAATTATGATAAATACAATATGTCAAGACATTAGTAATAATTAAAAATATTATTAATGGTGTGAAATAATAATACATATTCACCTTTTGAGGAATCTCATATATATATATATATAAATAAAATTAAGTAATTTATAAATTTAAATTTTATACACAGATAAGTATGATGTAAATATGTCGAGGGTTTCATGCTGTGATGTTTGTGCGATCAAAATACTAAAGAAATATCAATGAAAATATGTTAACAGGTTATTAATGATTTTAGTATCCAATTTTCATCTAATCTAACTATAACCATAATACCTACCTTGGTAGAAAATAACCCAACGAAAAAGGATTGTCTACTAACGGTTGGATAATTTTTTGGACAACAAACAACAAAAATATTGACTAACCATTAGCCAACGCTTGATGAATATCAATAATTAAATATTTAATAACTAATGAAACAAAACCAGTAAGATGATTAGCAGAATAGATACCTAAGAACGATTTAGTTGTAAAAAGTCATAAAAAATAAGGGGATGGAATAATAAAAATATTGTAGTAGAGTTAGGAATAAAATTATTTTAAGGTCAAACGTAGCATGATAAGAGAATTGTAGTTACTCAAAATTGCTGTAAGTGAGGATAAGCGCAAATATATAGGTATATGCCTGATTGCGCAGATTTACACTATATGAGATCGTATTGTTTTTGCATTAAATTAATTAAAGTTTTTGTATTGCATTAAATTTCTCTTTTTGTGATTTTGTACACAAGTCAAAATAAAGAATGCTCTAAATAATATCGAGGTAAAAGAAATTACTAGATGTTTTAGATGTTTAAAGCATATAATACTTACGGATTTAAATGTACTTGCGTTAGGTAAGTAAAGTAGTGTCTGTAAGAGATTTTCTAAAGTGTTTTACGAGTAGTACAACTTTCAATATTTTTATTTAAATTATGTAAATTATTTTTTTTGTGATTTTTAATATTAGCCATTCGTTGACCAACAGCAAGCATAATTTTATGACGAAATGGGCGGTATTTATTACCAATCATTGGCTAAACGGTTGGTCAAACTTATATACGATTTGGTGATCGTATGATGAACGGATGGTTACTATTTCTACTAGGATATGTGTCTTTAAAATACTTATTAATTCTGCACATTACTACCCGCGATTTTAATGCACCTTTCATTTTATTCTATCCAATAAATTGTTTTATCACCTCAAGTGGTGTCCCCCTTTTTAAACTTTTTGAACATATTTATTATTAAACAATCATAATAATAATTGAGATTAAATACAAAGAGACTATGCATAGTCACAAAAGGTAAGCGTGCCGATTATGAAACCAATTTGAGGTAGGTTTTCAATTCTTTCATAAAAACTGTATCACCAAGAATGTTTCAAAAATCTTTTTCCTCCACCTCAAATGTCTTTTCGTATATACAAACTCAATTAATTTAATGTGTTAAGGAGATTTTTGCAATAAGTGAATGTCCCGAAATTATCTTTAAACTAATAAGATACTGTTCTTTGTATCTACTGAATCCACCTAAAGCTCTATTTATAGTTGACGTAAATACACTTACAAACGAATGGAAAACCATCTTCGAATAGGGGGAAATCCATTGAATAGGCCGGAAGAAATTGACGTAAATCCAGTTACATATGGGTGAAAATCCATCTAAAAAATCCACTTCGGAATAGGTGAAAATCCATTGGTAAAGGTGGAAATCAATCTAACAATTCACTTCGGAATAAGCGAAAATCCTCTAGTAAAGCTGGAAATCTAGGTAAAAATTCACTCGCGAGTAGGCAGAAATCCACCTAAAGCTCCATTTATAGTTGATGACAATCCACTTACAAATGGGTGAAAAACTAGTTAAAAATCGGTGGAAATCCACTTAAAAACGGCTAGAAACCTACTTAGAAATGGGTGAGAAATCTACTTAAAAATCGGTGGAAATCCACTTAAAAACGGATGGAAACCCACTTAAAAATGAGTGGGAAATCTACTTAAAAATATGTGGAAAATCCACAAAAATTTGTTTAGAAAATCCACTTGAAAATGAATGGGAATCCATCGAAAATTAAGTTCAGAATAGGCCAAAATTCATTAGTTAAGGTAGTAATCCACTTAAAAACGGGTGGGAATCCGTCGAAAATTAACTTCAGTATAGTCCAAAATCCATTGGTTAAGGTAGTAATCCACTTAAAAGCGGATGGGAATCCATTAAAAATTAACTTAGGAATAGGCGAAAATCAATTGGTTATAGTGGAAATGTACGTAAAAATCCACTCGCAAATAGGCGGGAATCCACCTAAGGCTCCATATATGTTGATGGTAATTCACTTAAAAATGAGTGTGAATCCATCTAAATAAATCGGTTCGGAATAGGCGGAAACCCATTGGTAGGATTGGAAATCTGAGGTAAAAATCTACTCTAGATTACGTATAGTTGATGGAAATCCATATAATAAATCCATCCTTAAAAATGGGTGGGAGTATTTGAAATGGTCGGTTGGAAATTCAACTGGGAAATTCACTGAAATCCAGTCATTTCCAGCTGGTTCTTTTTATCTGGGATAGTAAAAAATGTTTCTAGTCTTCTTTTTTTAATTTACACAGGTTAACTTTATTCAACACGTATATTTTTCAATATTTTATATGGCGTACGATTGACCAGCAATTAAAAAGCAAGAAATACTTTAATATTTAAATTAAATCATATCAAATCATACTAAATAACAAATAAATGTTTTCTTAGGGATCCGATCATGTTCTATCTCGATTGTTTCATTTTAATCTTCTTTTGAAACAGTGATGACAAGATTTTGTGAAGCATTTAAAGAAGCACTGTGATTGGTTCATTACACAGCCCCACAAAAAAAAGAAAGTGGTCTAACCCAGAACACTGATTATCATATCCTTATGTATTTTGATG
>JAWWEQ010050821.1:0-10976 GCA_035583055.1 Torymus tubicola
TGTTATTCGTTGGCCCAAAAAATTGACCAACCGTTGCAGTTAAACCATTTTGGTTGGGTTATTTTCTACCAGGGTATAAATAATTTAATATCCTAATTGAACAAAGTTTGTATCTAATAATTTAATTACAAAATAAATGTTGTTTCGATTGTTTCCTAACCTCAAAATTTAGTATTCAAATCTGTTATTATGCTCAAATAATATATTATGCTTTTTGATAGATAATATTAATAAAAAATACCGTAATGAAGTCTAAAATATTTGTTGATCATGTTTCTACGGAATAAGGGAAGCGCGCGGAGCGCGCATGGATTATGACTAGTCTCTCTTAAAAAAAATGATGAAGGAAAGTTGAAGCCAAAATAAAACGTTTGGGTTTGGTCGAGTCCGATAGACTTAAGTGATAAGTTCGTGATTGATCAACGCTGAATTTAGCTCGGCCCTTAAGATTTTATGTAATTGGTTCGAAAAAAACCATGAGAATTTAAATCGTTTAACAATTAAACTAGTAAAATAGAAATTGGAAGTATATTTTTTGTTAGAATCTGTTTTTACATAATAGAAAGCTGCAAAAATTGTATTTCAGTGGAACCCTAACCTTAAAATTTGTCTTTATTGCAAATAATAAGATAATAAATATAATAACCGTTTCTATGTAAAATTGTATAAATCGTAGAATAAAAAAAATGCAACATAATATTGCAATATTCATTGTGATACATTGTTATATTAAAAAAAGAGCGCGCGAAGCGCGCATGATCTTACTAGTTTTTTTAAAACTTTGGGTGCGAGGCTCGACTTCAGGTAATTACGTGGCGTACCTAAAGTGTGTTTCATTCAATTAATAGTACGAATGTTGTACTTTATGTACGCAACCGTAACATAGAGAATAGAAATTCTCACACGGAATTTCAAAAACTAACTTTCTTTTAGGAAACTATTATTTTTATAAAACAATGTGATATTTCGGAGATTTGCTTACATATTTATGTAGTTATTGCATAAAATTGACATTCACTTTTTATTATTACATTTATTATATTAAATGAATGAAATAGTTGTTACTCATATATTTGGCTAAACGCATACGTGAAGAACACTTTCCATAAAACTTTCAACAACATCCAATCCCCTCCTTTCCGTCACAATGCACCTTGGCAACACCAACCAAAATCACCAACAAAACACCTGTCAAAATCTTCTGAATTAATTTTCCTCCCAATTGTTTAATTCCAGTTCTCTCTTTCTCTTTCTCTCATTCACCCTTTCGACGAAAATTTTGACAATTTTTTAAACCCAACCCCACGTTCGCGTACGTTTCTTCCTTTTCAGGTGAAATTATGAAATTCCCTTCTGGTTTCGCAGCATTTGCGGAAAAAAACGAGCGCCCCGACAGCGTAATTCCTGCGCACACATCTCGCTCGGGTTCCATCATCCTCTTTGTACTTCTCGCGTGCGATTCTATCTTAGCAGAACCCTTTTCCTCTTTATATATTCTTTGCATTTATATATTTGCTGGATATTTTATTTATTTACGAATAAGGCAGTGTCGCGTTGCTAATTTACACGGAGAGAAAGAGAGAGAAAGATTTGTCTTAACGAGGAGATAACCCACGACGTGGCTTTAAAGTTTGCCGGGGATTGGAATTTCGCGCGTTATCGGGATGTTTTGGCGAGGGTGATGAGCTTTTGTATTGATATAAATGGTACGGGTTGTTGGGGTTGTTCTATTTACGAATGCTATTGGAAATGAATTTTCAATAAAAATATTGTTAAATAAACATAAAAAGTCACTGTCATCGATGTTATGTTGATATGTAAATGTATACGTATATACGTACATATGTACTTTAGCAAAATTCATTTAAGGGGGCATACCTTCGTTAAAATGATGAAAAAATCGATTTTTTTTATTGCATAATTAGTTTTCAAATTTCTTAAAAAAGCAAGATAAAAGCTACAAAACTGTGGTAAGACATATCCACCCTTCAGCTGACACTAAAGAAATACAACAGGCAATCGAGCAACATGGTCATACAGTTTTAAGAATGATAAATATTCAAGACCGTTACACTAAAAAACCGTTACCCTTATTCTTCGTTGAAATTCAACCGAACGATAACAATAAGGCGATATATAATATAGATAGATTATTGAACATAATTGTGAAATTTGAACCTCCATATAAAAAAGAGATATACCTCAATGTATCAAATGTCAAGGATTTGGACACACCAAAAACTATTGCTACAGGAGCCCGGTATGTGTAAAATGTGCTGAAAATCATTTAACTAAAGACTGCTCGATTAAAGAAAAAACAAGAGGTTAAATGCGTAAACTGAGGCGAAAATCATCCAGCAAGTTATAAAGGATGTACCGTTCGCAAACAATTGCAGCTGAAGTTATTCCCGAAACTCAGAGGAAAAACCCTAGTGTAAACTACACAAAGCGCTCTGCAAATTCAAAAAAATCCCGTTAGATTTAATGTAACGTTTGCTCAAGCCATAACAAACAGTCAATAAAAACATATTGTAACAAAACCTATACAAAGAGGCAAATACCCAAACAATAATAAAAACAGAAGAAAAGACAAATATAAATAAACTCGAAGTAATGATGCTTCAGATGATGACGAGAATAGATACAATGTTGAATCTACTTACAAATTTAATAAACAAAATTCAGTAAAGAAATAAAAATAGCAGTCTGGAATGCTAACGGTTTAGCGCAAAGGAGTTTGGAGCTAAAAACGTATCTAATAGAACACAACTTAAAGAAGATGAATTAATTCAACAAAACGTGCACCACGTCCAAGATAATACAGAAAATACAACAATAAACATAAAAATTAAGGAAGTATACAGGATAATCAAAGCTCTTAAGAACAAAAAATCACCCGGCCATGACGGAATAAATGGTAAATTAATCAAGGAACTACCTCCAAAGCAACCCGATTTCTTACCATCATTATAAATACAGTCTTTCGTCTATGTTATTTTCCCAGCCAGTGGAAAGTCGCACAAATAATACTAATAGGAAACAAAGATATTAATATCTATTGCAATTTCATTGTCTAACTTTGAACCGATGCGTCTTATATCTTACATTTCTTGCAAATTAGTATATTACTCACCTATGGATAAAAAAACTTTTACATTCCACCAATTTAAAAAAAATTGATATCAAAAAGATACAAATATAATTTATGAAATATAGTGGAACAATTTAAGGTTATTATTTAAGGATTCTTAACACTGTTTTCAAGTCGATAAATCAACAATTCTCTAAGAAAACGCAATTCAAAAATTTAAAAAAAATATTTTTAACCTCAAATATCTTCAGTAGAAATGAACCGATTTTTGTGGGCAACGAACTCGGTTCGAAGATATAAAAAAGCTATCTCTGATCCAAATTTCAAGACGATTGGATAATTTTTTCTCTTATTATCGTGCGACAACGGAAACTAAAATTTTTTGTAAAATAATTTTTTGCTCTGAAACAAATGAAGATAATCACTCGAAATTTTAGCCGAATATTGCGCCAAACAAGTTTAATAAGTGGTTAAAATTTTAAGTCGATAAATCAACAATTCTCTGAGAAACCGCAATTCAAAAATATAAGAAAAAAAATGTTCAACCTCAAATATCTTCATTAGAAATGCATCGATTTTTTTAGGCAACAAACTCGGTTCGAAGATATAAAAAAAACTATCTCTGTGTCAAATTTCAAGACGATTGGATAATTTTTGCTATTATTATCGTACGACAACGAAAAACGAAAATTTTTTGTAAAACAATTTTTTTCTATGAAACAAATGAAGATAATCACTTGAAATTTTAGCCGAATATTGCCCCAAACAAGTTTAATAAGTGGTTAAAATTTCAAGTCAATAAATTAAAAATTTATTTAGAAAAAAAATAAAGAATTTGAAATCATATTTTCTTTAATAACAAATGACAGACTAAAAATAATTTAACCTCAAAAAAATGAAATTGTAGATAATCTGACGACCTTTAAATAAAAATTGATTAAAGTAAGTAATATCTACCGTAACATATTTGAAAATCAAAAAAAACGAAAAATTCAAAATCGTTTTTTGGTTATAAAACAAAAGAAAAACAAAAAAATGAAAAAATAGGTTATAGTATCTCTATTATCCTTCGAAACGAAGAGAATAAGCTTTACCCGATGTAAATCGGTCAATTTGTTCAAAAGTTATAGCCGGTACACATACACACACACAGCAAAATTTTTTTGCTCAAAAACCACGGATTTTCATGCCAAAAGTCTTAAAACATGTTTTTAAACATTTTTTTTTTCAAAAATTTTTTTCGCTATTACAAACCTTCCTCTTTGAGGAAGCAAAAACACAAACTATCAATTTCTTTATATTCATCAAGACAGGGGAAAATAAGTGTTTTTACTTATCTGATAATTAATGTAAAACTACATCTCTATTTTCTCTGCTATAATTATTAAATAATTTTTTTACAATATCTTTTTACGTCAGCGTTTAGAAAAAAACTAATGTGCAGTAGAATATAAATCTCAAATTTAAAATTTTGCAAAATCACAAACACTATGACTTAAAAGCGATTATTTAAACAAAAATGCAATTTTAACTAATAAAAAAAATATTTTCATATCAGAATAATTTTTTTCTTTTAATTTAGGCAATTTTCAGATCAAAATGTTCTCTACATGATCTACGAAAAACCAATATAATAGAAGATACAATTTTTTTAAATATTAATTTTCAGTCCCTAAGCAATGTTTACTCATGGTCTTCAAATTTAATATTGAGTAATAGTTATTACACTTGCTTACCAATTATCATCTGATAAGCGATGTACATAGTTAATATATCATTTTACGATACATATAATTTATGTTAATATACAAAAAAAATCTCAGGAACTCTTAACTTTTTGGAAACTATAAAGTTGAGAATCCAAAAGATTATCGCTCAAGTTCTTCATAAATCACACACATAAATCGGATCCTTGGAATTAAAAACAATTGTAAATACGAGTAAATAAACAGCTGCACGTGTAAAATTAGAAATAGATCGTAAATAGATAATTATTTAATGATTTTTATATGCTTTTAAATCGATGTATTTAATCGTTGGCACAGCATCACGCTTACTGTCATTGCTTAATTTTTTAGCTCTTCTGTGTAATAAAAACTTTAATATAGGTTGCTCAATTTAATCAATGTGCTATGACAATCATCTTAGATATAAAATTTTTCATTTTCTAAATTTTCAAAGAATCCTTAGCTGTAACTTACTCTTGTTCAGCAGCAAGACTAAAAAACTTACGAGACGGGCTATAGACAGTAAAACATTATTTAAAAAATGCCCGTCTGCGTGTCTCGCTCCTTCTACGTGGAACTCGCATCTTCAGGCTAAACGGGGTTTAAACATTTTTTAAATAATGTTTTACTGTTTATAGCCCGTCAGCGTGCCTCGCAACTAGTACGTGGAACTCGCATCCCCAGGCTAAATGGGGTATTAAACATTTTTTAAATAATGTTTCACGGTTTATAGCCCGTCTGCATGCCTCGCTCTATTTACGTGTATCTCGCATCCCCAGGATATTTCAGGTTTAAACATTTATTAAATAATTTTTTACTGTCTATAGCCCGCCTCGTAAGTTTTTTAGTCTTGCTGCTGAACAAGAGTAAGTTACAGCTAAGGATTCTTTGAAAATTTAGAAAATGAAAAATTTTATATCTAAGATGATTGTCATAGCACATTGATTAAATTGAGCAACCTATATTAAAGTTTTTATTACACAGAAGAGCTAAAAAATTAAGCAATGACAGTAAGCGTGATGCTGTGCCAACGATTAAATACATCGATTTAAAAGCATATAAAAATCATTAAATAATTATCTATTTACGATCTATTTCTAATTTTACACGTGCAGCTGTTTATTTACTCGTATTTACAATTGTTTTTAATTCCAAGGATCCGATTTATGTGTGTGATTTATGAAGAACTTGAGCGATAATCTTTTGGATTCTCAACTTTATAGTTTCCAAAAAGTTAAGAGTTCCTGAGATTTTTTTTGTATATTAACATAAATTATATGTATCGTAAAATGATATATTAACTATGTACATCGCTTATCAGATGATAATTGGTAAGCAAGTGTAATAACTATTACTCAATATTAAATTTGAAGACCATGAGTAAACATTGCTTAGGGACTGAAAATTAATATTTAAAAAAATTGTATCTTCTATTATATTGGTTTTTCGTAGATCATGTAGAGAACATTTTGATCTGAAAATTGCCTAAATTAAAAGAAAAAAATTATTCTGATATGAAAATATTTTTTTTATTAGTTAAAATTGCATTTTTGTTTAAATAATCGCTTTTAAGTCATAGTGTTTGTGATTTTGCAAAATTTTAAATTTGAGATTTATATTCTACTGCACATTAGTTTTTTTCTAAACGCTGACGTAAAAAGATATTGTAAAAAAATTATTTAATAATTATAGCAGAGAAAATAGAGATGTAGTTTTACATTAATTATCAGATAAGTAAAAACACTTATTTTCCCCTGTCTTGATGAATATAAAGAAATTGATAGTTTGTGTTTTTGCTTCCTCAAAGAGGAAGGTTTGTAATAGCGAAAAAAATTTTTGAAAAAAAAAATGTTTAAAAACATGTTTTAAGACTTTTGGCATGAAAATCCGTGGTTTTTGAGCAAAAAAATTTTGCTGTGTGTGTGTATGTGTACCGGCTATAACTTTTGAACAAATTGACCGATTTACATCGGGTAAAGCTTATTCTCTTCGTTTCGAAGGATAATAGAGATACTATAACCTATTTTTTCATTTTTTTGTTTTTCTTTTGTTTTATAACCAAAAAACGATTTTGAATTTTTCGTTTTTTTTGATTTTCAAATATGTTACGGTAGATATTACTTACTTTAATCAATTTTTATTTAAAGGTCGTCAGATTATCTACAATTTCATTTTTTTGAGGTTAAATTATTTTTAGTCTGTCATTTGTTATTAAAGAAAATATGATTTCAAATTCTTTATTTTTTTTCTAAATAAATTTTTAATTTATTGACTTGAAATTTTAACCACTTATTAAACTTGTTTGGGGCAATATTCGGCTAAAATTTCAAGTGATTATCTTCATTTGTTTCATAGAAAAAAATTGTTTTACAAAAAATTTTCGTTTTTCGTTGTCGTACGATAATAATAGCAAAAATTATCCAATCGTCTTGAAATTTGACACAGAGATAGTTTTTTTTATATCTTCGAACCGAGTTTGTTGCCTAAAAAAATCGATGCATTTCTAATGAAGATATTTGAGGTTGAACATTTTTTTTCTTATATTTTTGAATTGCGGTTTCTCAGAGAATTGTTGATTTATCGACTTAAAATTTTAACCACTTATTAAACTTGTTTGGCGCAATATTCGGCTAAAATTTCGAGTGATTATCTTCATTTGTTTCAGAGCAAAAAATTATTTTACAAAAAATTTTAGTTTCCGTTGTCGCACGATAATAAGAGAAAAAATTATCCAATCGTCTTGAAATTTGGATCAGAGATAGCTTTTTTATATCTTCGAACCGAGTTCGTTGCCCACAAAAATCGGTTCATTTCTACTGAAGATATTTGAGGTTAAAAATATTTTTTTTAAATTTTTGAATTGCGTTTTCTTAGAGAATTGTTGATTTATCGACTTGAAAACAGTGTTAAGAATCCTTAAATAATAACCTTAAATTGTTCCACTATATTTCATAAATTATATTTGTATCTTTTTGATATCAATTTTTTTTAAATTGGTGGAATGTAAAAGTTTTTTTATCCATAGGTGAGTAATATACTAATTTGCAAGAAATGTAAGATATAAGACGCATCGGTTCAAAGTTAGACAATGAAATTGCAATAGATATTAATATCTTTGTTTCCTATTAGTATTATTTGTGCGACTTTCCACTGGCTGGGAAAATAACATAGACGAAAGACTGTATTTATAATGATGGTAAGAAATCGGGTTGCTTTGGAGGTAGTTCCTTGATTAATTTACCATTTATTCCGTCATGGCCGGGTGATTTTTTGTTCTTAAGAGCTTTGATTATCCTGTATACTTCCTTAATTTTTATGTTTATTGTTGTATTTTCTGTATTATCTTGGACGTGGTGCACGTTTTGTTGAATTAATTCATCTTCTTTAAGTTGTGTTCTATTAGATACGTTTTTAGCTCCAAACTCCTTTGCGCTAAACCGTTAGCATTCCAGACTGCTATTTTTATTTCTTTACTGAATTTTGTTTATTAAATTTGTAAGTAGATTCAACATTGTATCTATTCTCGTCATCATCTGAAGCATCATTACTTCGAGTTTATTTATATTTGTCTTTTCTTCTGTTTTTATTATTGTTTGGGTATTTGCCTCTTTGTATAGGTTTTGTTACAATATGTTTTTATTGACTGTTTGTTATGGCTTGAGCAAACGTTACATTAAATCTAACGGGATTTTTTTGAATTTGCAGAGCGCTTTGTGTAGTTTACACTAGGGTTTTTCCTCTGAGTTTCGGGAATAACTTCAGCTGCAATTGTTTGCGAACGGTACATCCTTTATAACTTGCTGGATGATTTTCGCCTCAGTTTACGCATTTAACCTCTTGTTTTTTCTTTAATCGAGCAGTCTTTAGTTAAATGATTTTCAGCACATTTTACACATACCGGGCTCCTGTAGCAATAGTTTTTGGTGTGTCCAAATCCTTGACATTTGATACATTGAGGTATATCTCTTTTTTATATGGAGGTTCAAATTTCACAATTATGTTCAATAATCTATCTATATTATATATCGCCTTATTGTTATCGTTCGGTTGAATTTCAACGAAGAATAAGGGTAACGGTTTTTTAGTGTAACGGTCTTGAATATTTATCATTCTTAAAACTGTATGACCATGTTGCTCGATTGCCTGTTGTATTTCTTTAGTGTCAGCTGAAGGGTGGATATGTCTTACCACAGTTTTGTAGCTTTTATCTTGCTTTTTTAAGAAATTTGAAAACTAATTATGCAATAAAAAAAATCGATTTTTTCATCATTTTAACGAAGGTATGCCCCCTTAAATGAATTTTGCTAAAGTACATATGTACGTATATACGTATACATTTACATATCAACATAACATCGATGACAGTGACTTTTTATGTTTATTTAACAATATTTTTATTGAAAATTCATTTCCAATAGCATTCGTAAATAGAACAACCCCAACAACCCGTACCATTTATATCAATACAAAAGCTCATCACCCTCGCCAAAACATCCCGATAACGCGCGAAATTCCAATCCCCGGCAAACTTTAAAGCCACGTCGTGGGTTATCTCCTCGTTAAGACAAATCTTTCTCTCTCTTTCTCTCCGTGTAAATTAGCAACGCGACACTGCCTTATTCGTAAATAAATAAAATATCCAGCAAATATATAAATGCAAAGAATATATAAAGAGGAAAAGGGTTCTGCTAAGATAGAATCGCACGCGAGAAGTACAAAGAGGATGATGGAACCCGAGCGAGATGTGTGCGCAGGAATTACGCTGTCGGGGCGCTCGTTTTTTTCCGCAAATGCTGCGAAACCAGAAGGGAATTTCATAATTTCACCTGAAAAGGAAGAAACGTACGCGAACGTGGGGTTGGGTTTAAAAAATTGTCAAAATTTTCGTCGAAAGGGTGAATGAGAGAAAGAGAAAGAGAGAACTGGAATTAAACAATTGGGAGGAAAATTAATTCAGAAGATTTTGACAGGTGTTTTGTTGGTGATTTTGGTTGGTGTTGCCAAGGTGCATTGTGACGGAAAGGAGGGGATTGGATGTTGTTGAAAGTTTTATGGAAAGTGTTCTTCACGTATGCGTTTAGCCAAATATATGAGTAACAACTATTTCATTCATTTAATATAATAAATGTAATAATAAAAAGTGAATGTCAATTTTATGCAATAACTACATAAATATGTAAGCAAATCTCCGAAATATCACATTGTTTTATAAAAATAATAGTTTCCTAAAAGAAAGTTAGTTTTTGAAATTCCGTGTGAGAATTTCTATTCTCTATGTTACGGTTGCGTACATAAAGTACAACATTCGTACTATTAATTGAATGAAACACACTTTAGGTACGCCACGTAATTACCTGAAGTCGAGCCTCGCACCCAAAGTTTTAAAAAAACTAGTAAGATCATGCGCGCTTCGCGCGCTCTTTTTTTAATATAACAATGTATCACAATGAATATTGCAATATTATGTTGCATTTTTTTTATTCTACGATTTATACAATTTTACATAGAAACGGTTATTATATTTATTATCTTATTATTTGCAATAAAGACAAATTTTAAGGTTAGGGTTCCACTGAAATACAATTTTTGCAGCTTTCTATTATGTAAAAACAGATTCTAACAAAAAATATACTTCCAATTTCTATTTTACTAGTTTAATTGTTAAACGATTTAAATTCTCATGGTTTTTTTCGAACCAATTACATAAAATCTTAAGGGCCGAGCTAAATTCAGCGTTGATCAATCACGAACTTATCACTTAAGTCTATCGGACTCGACCAAACCCAAACGTTTTATTTTGGCTTCAACTTTCCTTCATCATTTTTTTTAAGAGAGACTAGTCATAATCCATGCGCGCTCCGCGCGCTTCCCTTATTCCGTAGAAACATGATCAACAAATATTTTAGACTTCATTACGGTATTTTTTATTAATATTATCTATCAAAAAGCATAATATATTATTTGAGCATAATAACAGATTTGAATACTAAATTTTGAGGTTAGGAAACAATCGAAACAACATTTATTTTGTAATTAAATTATTAGATACAAACTTTGTTCAATTAGGATATTAAATTATTTATACCCTGGTAGAAAATAACCCAACCAAAATGGTTTAACTGCAACGGTTGGTCAATTTTTTGGGCCAACGAATAACA
>JAWWEQ010050822.1:0-10975 GCA_035583055.1 Torymus tubicola
TTATTTTTTCATTAAATTAACAGAAAAAGCTATTGTCCGAAATTGATGGCGCGGGCCGTTGTTTTGACTGTTTTTTTCTCAGTGTAACGTGCTGAAATATTGAGATTACTTTTTAAAAAGCTTTTGTGGTATTTGTATACACATCTCTATATATGTTTTGGCAAGTTTTACATTTAAGAATATAATAGCTTTAATTATAGAAAAATAAAACTTAATGCAGTCGGATTTAATTGAAAATTTTCAGTATTTGCTTTATGAGGTTTACTGGATTCGGAAAGGTTGATATGATTTTCAAGTTTTCAATTGAATTTTATGACGATTTTTTTTAGTTTTCTTGGATCGTTATAGATAAGCGTATATCCGGTTCGTAAAATCCTCTCATGGGATCGGTATATAGACAACGTTTTCTTTGATTAAATTGGGATTCTCGTTTACTTTGCGCTGTTAAATCCGCTTAATTGGTTCTATGGAAATTAGATGTAAATTGGCAGGTATTGCATAATGTGTATACTCGTGTTTTCAATCAGTTAACTTATAAAAAAAACATATTGAAGTTTAATATATTTTGTCGTTCCGTTTTCGTATCTGATTATGTAAAATTATTGTTTTAAATACTAAAAATTGTCTTAATTTACTCAATTTATTCTATGCCATCCTGAAACCAGATTGAAATAGTCTAACAAAATGTATGTTACACTTATTTACGTTACAGCCAAAGTTTATCTTGTATTCATAAAAATGTATAGTACAATTAATAATAAAAGACCGAATATACATTTTCATAAAAAAAAGTTACAATAGCATTCGTTCTTTCGTAAAAAAAAAGGATATTTTTATTTTACGTCAGTAATGAAAATCGCTAAAAAATGACTCATGCCTTTGTATAAAAAAAAGAACCACGATTTTAATTTTCGCATAAATATCCTAGAATGTTTTCGGAATGCCCGCCATAAATTTCAAACGCGAACAATCAAACGAGAAAAAAAATGTTGATGAAACAAATGTAGCGTCCAGAAATCGCAAAGCCTTCCATTTGGCAAATGAAATAAATCTTTATTAACTACAATAGCCCGAACATTGAATGTTTTCTGCGCAATTTAAAACACGCGATAGAGGCAACTTTTACGTCAAAAAAAAAATACGTCAATAGGATTGTGTTTCAAATAAAACTCGTGAAGATTTAATAGTTTTATATTTTTTCGCCTGTGTACAGTTTTTGATAAACGTTGATTAATGTACATTTCAAATATTATATAATATTCTATTAATATTATAACGTAACTGAATTTCTCAACTCTTATATTGAAAAACAATCGTAATATAATATAATTATTTTTTAACTACATCAATTTCATTATTTTATTTATCACACGAAAAATACCAATAAACACAAATAATTTTCAACACCCTGCATCTAATTGACACTTGAAAACGATTCACGCGCAAAAACCCAGCATCCCACACACCATATACACGTATCACAAAAACCCACCTCATGCGCACACTTCGAACCTTACCCTTTAGCACCTCCATTGAGCGCACGCTACGATACCCACAAATAAAGCACTGCAATCCCCACAGCCACGCGCAAAAATCCAAAGCAATGTATGGGTATATATACTCGCGTTCACGCACACACGAGAGAGAGAGAGAGAGATAAGCGTTTCCTCGCCTCCTACCACAGGAACATAAGGGAAGGGGGGTGAAAGTACGTTTAACGGATGCTCTTGTATAGTAGGAGGCGAGTTTTAAACGGTCGGAAAGTGAGTGTTTAGCGATAAATAATGGCGAGATTCGCCGAGAGAGAGAACGCGCGTTTTCTGGCATTAAGCGGCCGCAAGAAAGGAAGCCCCATTAGCGTGATCGCGAGTACGAGAGAGGGGGGGGGGTAGAAAGCACGCCGGCGCGTTCATTCATGAACTCTCTCTCTCGGCCAGACGCTACTACACACGCTCTTTCTATCTATATACATATATATATATAGATACATACATGCATATACGTATAGCAAGCGTGGTTATACGCTAGACCGCGACGCGCGCAGGTTGTGTGTGGCTCACCGCGCATTTATATACGTATATATATATATATGTATATAGATAGATGCACGCTGTGCATGCGATAGTAGTAGTGGGAGGGTATAGTGGGGGATGTACGAACCACCGTCTCCTTCCTCTTTGGCGCGCCGCTGTGTTTCCGCGCGCTGCACCGCGATTACAGACTCCGCACGCTTTGCGATAGACAAACACGGTAGGAGAGAGAGAGTATCGGTGACAAATAAGGCGACGGCGAGGAGTCGATGCCAAATCGACGCGGCAGGGGGTCAAAGACACTACTTCGGAAGTTACACGGGGAGTTTGGAGGTGGAGAGAGAGAGAGAGAGAAGAGAACAAGTTTGCAAGGGTATATACCAGCGACGGGGGAAATTTGAGTTTCATTCTTTTACGAGTGTTGTATAGTTTGGAGTATATAGTATCGACTGTACATAGGGTTACGTGGTATACAGGATGCTGATACGTAGGCTTTCTTTTAATTAGGGGTTAGAGGTGTATGTGTGTGTGCGGAGGTATCTATAGATGGTTACGGGAATTCGTATATAGTTTAGTGGTAGGGGAAGCTTTGATGGGCGTTTGACGTTATGACGGTTTTACGAGGGGTAGGAGGAGTATAGTAGTACGCGAGCGCGTATACGCGCGTACGATTTAATGAAATAGGTATATAAATTAATTTTCATTATGCTAATTTTCATGGTCGACATAATTTATATACGATTTTTTAAAGAGGTAGATGTATATTTTAGGATTATGAGGAGGGGGCATGTTGTGATTGTTTATTAAGATAATTTGTTTATTAAAATTGTTTTACACGTTCACTTACAATTCTGTATATAATGTATATAATATGTGTGTTTATAATTTATGTGTATGATTAAACAGAACGAGCGTGAGTAATTAAAATTTATTCATATAACATGTGTGAATATAGTATATATGAGCTACGGGCGGTTCAGACTATTAAATAAAGGAAAACTGAGGGGGAAAAAAATCACAGTCTACGTGTAGGGTCACGTATGAATAATTCGGATGGATCTGCTATATATAATAGCTGATAAATATAATTATTTAAATAGTTGCATACTGACACGAACGGATATGTATTATGTCAGTTTGTTGATCGGATCGATGAAATTAATTTCAGGATAATCACAGGGGGCAAAAACCAGCTAATTTCGATACGCGTGCATAGGAATTTAATAAATTTTATCAGACGGTATTTTACTCTCTCTCTCTCTCTCTCTCTTTCTCCCCCTGATTTCCAGCGCGCCGCTTCAAAAGCTCACAAAAGTGTGTTATTCGGTTCGTGAAAAACAATACAGCGCGGAGAAATTCTAAGAATTCAGCTTCAGCCGAATCTCTTCTATCTATCCCTCCTTTTTTTCGCTCAGTTGGATTTTTTTTTTATTCAACAGCATATACAGACGGTAAATAAACGAATACCCGAGTGTTGTAAAAGCTTCGTGAAATGAAAAGGCTTTATTCTCATCGCATTACTCGTATATATATTGTTTTTTTTTGTTCCAGATTAAAAACACCTGTTCTGTTTTTCAGTATAATACTAATTAACAATTCGCGTAAATATATATACACACATATTTTAAATTGTAATTTTATCAGATTGAATGATAACCCGCTTAAACGGGAAAAGCTATATATATATATATAAGAGGTAAAAGCTGAAACGATGGTCCTATACGAAACAATCAAGCCCTTCAATGTTATCGAACTTCAAAGATCTACTGCGGCAAGTTTCGCCTGATCGCCCTTTCCTTCCACGAAATTAATATAAGCGCCGAATCAACCGGGACTATACGCGTTTACTCTCTCTCTCGCCTCAGCCTCTGTTTCCTCACTCCCTCCTTCTCATTCTCCTCACAGACAAACACTACTCCGAACTCGAAGCAGCATCAATGACAAATAAGAAACGCTCAACTCCCACACCCGAAAGCGAACTCGTGAGAGAGAGAGAGAGAGAGAGGGATACACCAGCCAGACTCGGCGAAACTGCTGAATCGCCAATGAGCCGGCGCGTGGCGTACGCCTTTGCCGGTATAGTATATATACGAAACTGCATCGACCTCCCCCTCTCTTTGTGTGTCTGTGTACATGTATGTATGTGTATACTCGTGGCGTATATACTTAGCGATCGCACTTCACCGTGAATTTCGATGACTCTCGGTTCCCTCTCTCTTACGAGAGAGAGTGAGAGAAACGGCAGAGAGAAAGGGAGGTGAATTCTTTTCCGATTCTATACAGAGAGAATCTATTTCTCTTTAGCACAAAAGGGGAAAGGGACGTGGAGGAGGCCGTAAAATCGCAGCAGAAAGGGAGGGATGGAGAAGGAGGGCTAAGGATGCGTATAAACTTTTTTATGAATTGTACGGGACGGAAGGTTGTTTAGATTTTACGACGCGAAAATAAGCTACGTGCCTCGGCGCGTGCGTACGTCCCGATTTCAGGATATACGTATATAGTATTTTTCGTGAGGTAATACGAAGCTCTTGGTGCGTATGAATTTCCGGGGGTTGCAGGATTTTCCGGTTGGTTATTAAGTACGGGGGCGCTTTGCTCGAGTTCATGGAGAACGAGAGAGAGGTAAGGGGTAAAATCGCTTAGCTTTGCAAGTTGTAAATAATGGCTCGTTAGCGTATAGTGTTTGGTGAGGCCGCGCGTGCCACGCGGTCTTATTAGCATATTTGTGCACGTTGCGTTGTAAGTTATTATCTACGGGTGAGAATAGATAGTAATAGTTTGGGTTTTTTTTCTTTCGGGAAATTTTTACGTCGCGTGAAATAATTTTCATTCGTATTTTTTATGTGGCTTTGGGGGGGGTGCTTAAAATGTGGGTTATAATGAAACGACGCGGCTTAGTTGTGCAGTAAGATAAATTAGTTTGTAATAAACTACAAACTGTAATGCAATAAGATAAATCGTTTTAATTAAATACAAACATATACAATGTTTACTTAAGCGCAGAGCTATATGTATATACGCGCACATTCCAAATAAAACAGAAGCTTAATATGACAGAGTAATAACCGGTGAGTCAAATGAATAGTATGATTTTAATTAAATTTATGATAGTTGTAAAATCCAGCGTTAATCATAATGTTTATGGCATTATTTCTAATGATTTCGAAAATAAAATTGTTAAGAGAGAGAGAGAAAAGCTGATTAATAAAGAATTTTCAATACGTATATAAAACGAAAAAAAACAAATATATATATATATATATATTTCGTTCCATAAATACAATTATAATCCGCTCGGCTGTCAGTTGCAAAATTCTACATTTCTCAGTTAATACACAACACGTTTAAAGTATTTACAGTACAAAACTCGAGCCCAGCGCAGGTTTAAAAATCCAGTAACAAAATAATTCACATATCGCGTTACATATATCGGATATCACACGCGTAACACGCATCGTAGCGTGGGAATAAGCGGCGGTACTAACGTGGTAATTGAATACCTAGAATATATTACATTTCATCAACGTGTATAATCAGAACTTACAAGCTCGTACAACTTCAAACAATTAAACATTTACATCTAAATTTTTTTTATCTTCCCACTTATATATATATATATATATATATATATATATATATATAGAAATATATATAATCATATATGAACCATTCTACAGAAAATCGGACACTGCTTAGCCCAAAAATGGAAACATGTGGTTTTTGAGAGCACGCATACCAAACTAGGGTTTTTTTATATTGTTTAGAGCATTACGAATGAAAAGGAAAAAAAATGAAAAGTCGGATCCATGTCCCAACAATAAGTTACGGGTCAATTACTGATGATGAAAAAATGATTAAAAATAGCTCTAGTTTGATTCAAAATAATTTCATAAATAACAATTCCATATGAAATTCGGAAAAAAGAAAAAGAAACTAGAGAACGGAAGTTTTCCAAATTTCTTTTCAGAATTAGAAAATGATGATTCCTCCAAAAGTTAAGTTCAAGAGTTTGAAATTGGACTTGAAACTGACGAAAATTATAGCAAATTCACGAAACACTGTAATTATGTATGAACTCGACGGTTTTTCCAAATTCTTCCTATCTTAC
The DNA here is from genome assembly GCA_035583055.1 of Torymus tubicola. NCBI lineage: Eukaryota > Metazoa > Arthropoda > Insecta > Hymenoptera > Torymidae > Torymus > Torymus tubicola. Next base: position 6,139 of record JAWWEQ010050822.1, read on the forward strand.
CATTTTTAGGCAGTTTCAAGCCCAACTTCAAACTCACGTAACTTTTGAAGGAATCAAAATTTTCTAATTCTGAAAAGAGATTTGGAAACCTTTCTTTCTCTAGTTTCTTTTTCTTTTTCAGGAATTCTATATTGCAAACTAGAGCTATTTTTAGTCATTTTTTTCACTATCAGTAATTAACCCATAACTTATTGTTGGCATATGGTTCCGACTTGGCACCCTTTTCCTTTTCATTCGTAATGTCTATAAGTGTGCTCTCAAAAACCACATGTTTCCATTTTTGGGCTAAGCAGTGTCCGATTTTCTGTAGAACGTCTCATATAGAAAAGAGATTGTGAGCGCCAAGGAAAACCCAATAGTCACCATACACACACACACATTCCGTAACGAAGTTCCTTATATATACCCGGTCTCTATACATATATATACCACCGGCCATTCGCTTGTCCCTTTTTCAGTTAAAGCGCCGGTTTACGGCACACGGCGCGCGGCTACACACACGTTGCGAGCCGGACGTGACGGCGACACGTGCGAGCCGGCTTTCGACTTTATATATAAACGTAGAATATGTGTATGCGAGCTCACGGACCTCGTAAAATACTCTGTACTCCACATACATATAAGTACTTCACTTCAACGTCGTCGTCTCCGGGTTAATATTTTTTTTATATCTATACATGTATAAAAAACACACAATTCACTCTATATTGTGTCTAGGTATAAAATCGAGGAGGCGAGAGCTTGCGAATGGATCGTGATGCGTGGCATGAAATCCTGTCGATCTCGGATATATATACATATATACGTGAGCACGTGTGAGTTTGTACAACGTGCCGTGCACGATATTTATATATAAAATGAAAGATGGGAAGCTGGTATAGATGTATATATGTGTGTACGTACGGGTTTCGACGCGCTGTTCCAATTTTGCAATCAAACAATGGATATGTATAGGCGATACATATATATATATACCATCGCATTTCACCGATATTTCAAGCAATCGATGCCGGCCTGGCGAGCAAAAATACACCGTTCGTTTTGTGTATGTGTGTGTGTGTGTCTGATTTTAAACATTTTTACCCGGGATATCGGATCCTCCACGCGTGACATATACACATACATATAATACGGAATGGTTCGTTGACCCATCAGAACATCTTTTACGAATAAAAAAAAAACAAAAAAAAAATATGTAGGATTCACTTATAGCAGTTTCGTTGTCTTATTTAAAAGAATACATAGCTCGTATATAATCTCGACGACGTTTGGAAATTCCATCATAAGAATTTTACTTACGACACCACGCGCTCGCGCTTAGTAGCATTTAAATATGAATAAATTTAACCGGCACTTTATACACACGTTCGGGAAAACTTTAGGAAATTGAAATACACACTGCTCTCTTTTGCACACCATATACGTTTTTATTAAAAATACCAACGCGAGCGCGCACGCGCGCGCGTTTTCCCTCTTCCTTTGCCCCTAAAAACAAAACTTCTCGAAACTTGGTCAAACTTTTTCCACACTCTCCCTCTCGCCGAACGGACGTTCTCCCATGTGTATACGAAAAACAAACAAGAAGGATAGAACTACTTGAAACCGCGCCGAAAATTTCTTCCCCAAACTTAATTGAATTCCAAAGAACCATCGCAGCAGCACCAGAGCACAAAAAATTTGAAAATAACAAAAAAAAATACATTTTTTTCGCCACTACGTCAAAGTAAACGATCAAAAAAAAGAACAGAATACATTTTTTTTTCGACTGACCTGGAGCGACGAGTAGCGGGCAGCGGCAGTCCTCTCTCGTAGTATCAGCCACACGCACCAGCCCTCGTCCTCTCAACCTCTCTCTCTCTCTATCTCTTCTTCTCTTTGCTTCTGTCTCTCTCTATCTCTCTCTCTCTCTCGTTATCTCCTATCTCGGTCTCTCCGCGCGGCGGGGGCGTGTGAGGACACGTCGGCGGCTGGTCGCGCACTGAACTCTCTCGCGGCAGTATAGCGAATCCCACCGCGCGCGAGTCCGAGAGTATACGCGCGGGGTGGATGCGCGCGCGCGCGCTCGCGTGTACCGGCTCAACCACGCGGCCGCCCTCTCTCTCTCTCTCTCTCTTTCTCTCACCTATCCGCGAGCTACCCCTGCTGGAACGCACGCGCGGGCTGTCAACGCACTCCCCTCTCTTCTTCTCTCTCTCTCGCTCTCTTTCTCTCTGTGTGGGTATATATCTCTCTAGCGCCCTTTATTTATTTTGCGCTTTACCGTGGAATAAAAGTGCGAGAGGGTGGGATGGACGGTAAGGGAGAAGGGATGATATTTTTTTAATTTCGTTTTTTACGTCTTTTTCTCGACGCGCGACCTCGTTTTTATTTTTTGCCTCGCGCAAAATCTATATAGATGCCCGTGTGATGGCCGATGCAGAGGAATATCGATACGCAGTGAGAGAGCGGGAGGAGGCCAGTAGTATATGTGTGTGCGTGTGTATTTGCTTTAGAATTTTTGGAGAGTGAGTGTCACACGGGCGTATGCGAACACGATGAAGTGGAATATTATTTGCGTTTAGAGGAGATAATTATGATTTGATTAGGGTGGTGTGTCGAGTATGTCAGTCTGATTGAGCTTCGTGTACCGGGGACGGGTCAACAGAGATAAAGGGTGGTTTCGGTTTTAAATTGACGCCTATCGTCAAGCGCTTGCGCGAGGCTAATCAAATTGGAGAACATGTTATTAGGTTATAGGGATGAATAACGAGATCGTGATTAATGTCCACTGTTTTTTTTTTTTTTTTTTAAGATGTGCATATACGACGTACGAGTTTCATATATTATTTTTGGAGAAAAATGGTTATCTCTTTGGATAATGATAATCTCAGGATTAGAATAAATTTTTTATGGAACCGCTAATCTATGAATAACGTGAATGAAAGTTGATGGTAAAGTGACATTGTAATGAAAATTAATGTAGTTCACGTAGTATGGGAGCTTAACCGATTTATAATCAGTTTCATTTCCTTGTACAACGTAGCAATCTCTGAATAAAATTCGTAATTAAGAAATGTAAAAATTATCGAAATTGAACATCCCACAATTGAACAATTGAATAAAGTAATTAATTTGAAAGATGCGTGACTTTTTACAATCTTTATTTATAAACAAAAAAAATTGTACCCTTTACTTTACTATTTACAATAACTTTTATATATACATATTACATAGAGGATAGATTATGTCTGTGCGACAGGCAGCACCATAGCGGGGGGAGGGCGGAATCTTCTGATTCGACCAACTTCATCTGCGTGCGACCGCGGTCGAGCGATAACAGCTAAAGATCTCTTCGGTTGATGGTACCTAGTGATAGGAAATTCGATATTGAAGATTTGCATTAGATTCCCCTCTAAGAGAGTATGACTGGCAAATGCAGGATAGTGGTCACGCCAGTCTCTCGCTATATGGCTCGATCGATGTTAGGATTGTCGTCATAGTTCCTTATTTTTGCAGTCCTCGCTCTTTAAAAGTCCGATTGTTATCACGAGGTCCGATTTCCGTAGTTGATCTTCTTGCGTTCGGCAATGTGGCTCCTCTTGAACTTGGAATACCTAAAGTCGGAATTACGAGAGTACGACATCGTGTCCGTCGATTCTGGCCTTGTGGGCGTGAGGACAGATCTACGATACATGGTTGTTAGTTTGTTCATATCAATCATGATATCTATTCTTTGCGCTAGAATTTTGTAGATGACTCTAGCGAAGACGGAGGAGATGAAGATCGGTCTAAAGTCTCCTGGCAAAGAGGCCCGAGACTTTTTGGGAATGAAGATGATCCTTGATGCCACCAGATGTTTGTACAGCCTTTTATACCCGAAACTAAGATTGAAAATTCGAGTGATGAAGGGACGGTTCGGAACTGACGAGCCGTCGGGCCATCAGGCCCTGGCGAAACGGCTAGAGATGGTCTTGCTGCTCTAATTTACTCTTGTTTGATTAGCCTTGCTATGGAGTTGTGGACGGAGCACTGAGTGCTGTTAAGAAAACGTCGCGCTTTTTAAGGCGATAATTAAAGTTATATAAGATTTTAAAACACAAAAAAAGTTTTCTATAGTACTAAACGTATGAAGAATGTGTTTCAATAAAAAATTCAACATAAAATGACCAACCTTAGTACGACTATTTTCTAGTCTAAAGTCGTAAAATTCTATTTTAAAGTACATTATTTGGACGCGTCAAAAGATTTTTTTGACAATTTTATGACTTTAAGCTAGAAAATAGTCGTACTCTAGTTGGTAGTTCTACACTAGATGGAGTGTTTATTCTCTCTATTAGAATAAATCTTCACACTCTACATATATATCCGCATTTCACATTTTGCGACAGGCGTTTGATGAAGGCTACTGGAGCATCAATGATAAGTCCACTCCAGTAGCCTTCAACTTTACATAAAGGATGTTGGTGACTCTCGAAACCATCCAAATCTGCGGCTAGTTCCCAGAAGTGATTCTCCTTCCAGAAAAGCTCCTCTTTCTGGCTTTCAACCTGGCTGTCGTTGTTGTTTCCCAACAGCAACTGCTGTTGTTAAAACACCATAATAATTGCTCGACTCGATGGTTCCTAATCGACTGGCACTGACTTTGGTAGTTCACAGATATATGTAAGATATTTACAAGTAACAAAGGGTGCTCTTCTGCCCGTTCCACTTCCCGACATGTTACTATCAAAGGACGCATAGTTGGAGGTCTCGGGAAAACCCAAAAATTTACAACATTAGATTCAATGTATACTATAGTAGTATCTTTATATCTCCGATTTAATGCATCGTCGATAATGTCCTTCAAGGGTTCATAGAC
>JAWWEQ010050823.1:0-10973 GCA_035583055.1 Torymus tubicola
CCATTTAAAAAAATTGACTTGACCTTGAAATGACCTTGAAGGTCGAGGTCAAGGTCACAGAAAAGGTCACCGATGGAAAGAAGACGAGTATTTTCACATATTATAAACCCCGTCTGAAATTTTAATTATAATAATTTTAATTATAATAAAATAAAATAATAACATTAGTGAAACGCTTTAATAAAATATTTTTTATTCTTTTTTCGTATTCAAATTATATACTATACTTATACTCTACAATTACTTTTAAAAAAAGTATAAATATTTGCTAGTAAGTATATCATCTCTCTCTCTCTTTTATTTTTAAACGTTTATTAAAGAGAAGAAAGTTATGAAATCAACCAACAAATTGTCGATTTTCGTCGATTTTCTGCTAAATACGCATACTTGCCGGACACGATAAAAGAATATTAAAAAAAATGATTTCCCTTGGAAATTAAAAAAAATGTTTTAATCAAATATCCTTACGAAATTTTTAAGGATTCCATAAGTATAATAAAAAAATTATGAATTTTAATAGTGAAAAGTTGTTTTACTGATTAAAACCTCAGACAGTACTTGCGAAATGCTCTGAAGCTGAAAGTGTAATTCGCGTAGCGTAACTTCGCGTTCTCGTAGTGTGAATGACGCGACGAGTGACAAGAACATACGGCAGGCTTGTTTCGATTTATTTTCGATCAAGTGTGCCCGTCATCCTGCCTTTGTAGAGGACAGTTGAGAAGGCGATGTTTACGACAAAGCCGAATTTTGACAAAAGGTAAGCGTGCACGCATTTATCGCGCCGCGAGTTAGTTTCGCGTAACCGTTGTTCAGGCTCGTCGATACCTGGACAACGGCGTCCGTTAGGCGTTATCACGCGGAGAGATAGAGTGTAGAAAGAGTGCAGGTTCTGAACATAAGTTCATCAAAAACTTATGTAGAGCTTGTGTCGAAAGAATTTGAATTCAGCTTGTTGGCGGTTTGCAAACAGCCAGTGCGCACAGCGTATGTGCAGACGACGAGATATCGCTGAACCTGCTCTCTCTCTCACTCTAGTGTGTATGTGTGTCACACACCGAGTGCGACTATCTCTCAAGACACTTCCCATACGTAGTACGTGTAGTACAGCAAGTACGCAATGTAGAATACCATGTACACGGCCTAAATTACCTCACGTACATGGCGAATAATAGGCGTGACGTCAGTTGCTGAAACAGCTATTTTTATCTTTTTAACTTATTAAACCTAACCTATCTTTATTTATATTTAATGTGATGAGTTGTAATTTCGCATTCTAATTATTCCCCGTTCCCCGCCGCCTCCGCAGTCGTTGCATATAAGAATAGTGCATCGTGAAGAACTGAGTAGCCGGCACACGAAACCAATGACCAAAGGTGAGTTCGAGTCACTGGTAAGAAATAAAAGCACGAGATACCTTCTCGCGTGTTGCACGGTAAGATACCAGATTAAGTCCGCGATTGCACGACGTTGTAGCGTCTGCGACTTAATCTGGCCTCAGGGTCAATGAATGATGACATCACCTAATAACTACAAAACAACGCGCCCGGCAAGTATGCTTATTTAGCAGAAAATCAGCGGAAATTTGACTGATGTTTAAATACTCGGCCATTTGTCGATTGATTTCATGACTTTCTCTTCTTTAATAAACGTTTAAGAATAAAAGAGAGAGAGAGAGAGATACAGAGGGAGAGAGAGAGAAACGGATATACTTACTCGACAATACTTTTACCTTTTTTTAAAAGTAATTTTAGGAAGATTTCACTAGTTTTTAAGACTTCAAGAGTGTATAGATTGGTTTTATATGTGCAAAAACCTCAAAAAATGGACCCAAATTTTTATTTTCGATGACACCTTCCGAATTAGATTTTTCTTGTTGGTTAGGGTGTCTAGAAAAGATATCTGTTGTTGAACAAAGTCCATCGAATGGTATCATTTTTCTGGAGCCAATAATTAATTGTTTAAAAATGATTAAAAGTAGATAAAAAGTTTAGTTCTAAATTATTCCAACAAAAATAACTTAATATAAAATTTGTAAAAAAGAAAACAAAACTAAAGAGTGGGTACTTTTTAAATCATTTTTAGAATTAGTAAATGTTAAATCGTTCAGAAATTTTTTATTAAGTTGTTTTTGGTGGAATGATTTAGGACTAAACTAGAGCTATTTTTAATCATTTTTAAACAATTGATTATTGGCTCCAGAAAAATGATACCCTTCGATGGACTTTGTTCAACAACAGATATCTTTTCTAGACGCCCTAACCAATAAGAAAAACCTAATTTAGAAGGTGTCGACAAAAAAAAAATTTTGGGTCAATTTTTTGAAGTTTTTCGCAGCGTTTGTGAGATTTGCACGTGACGGGCATCGTGAGTGACGATATATACATAGCCCTACCAAAAATATCAGCAGATTTATCAGCTTAATCAATCACCCTATTTGCACCTGCCGCAAATAAGATGCGTAAATGGTATATACGAACACCTGAAGGAAAGTATATATACATAGTAGAGTATTCAGAAGTATGCAAGTGTTCTAAACTCTGCTGTTTCCTCCTAATCGCCTTTTTATTTCTCCTATCAATATAAATTCATCGCGTTAACGTCGGAAACAACTAGCCGCTATATGTACCCACGCTGGCGCGTGCGACAACGTGCACGTAAACTATTGTGTATATATATATAAATATATATAAGTAACAACAACTCTCTTTTCCGGGAACTCAACCCCAACTCTGCTCAGAGAGTATTTTCTAATCGGCCTTCGAGATACCGTGTTTTCTAACCGGCCATTGAGATACCGTCTTTTTATTCGGGAGCGACGATTTATCCATAATATATTTATTTATAATATTTTCATTTCCGATAGTGGATGAATTATTTATAAAATATATGTTTGGATTATTTATAAAATTATTTATAAAAATAAAAAAAGAATTTTTTTAAGTAAAAAAATAATTAATTTCACATATCATTTTGAATGTTGTTTTACAAAATCAATGGAAACAACATATATATGTTAATTAGACATATCCAAACTTATTTGCATGGAAATATTCTTATATATCCTTTGATTTCAATAAATTTTATAGAGTTATAAGCGCGAAATGTGCTAGTCTTCGCGGGGAAGACGCGAGATGTGCTAGTTTTCGTGGGGACAATGAAAAATGTGCTAGTCTTCGCGGGAGAATCTGAAATGTGCTAGTCTTCGCGGGGAGAAAGCGAAATGTGCGAGCCTGCGCGGGGGATTTGAAATATACTAGTCCTCGTACGGAGCGACGATGGAAGGAAGGGATCTCATGGGACTACCGCCTGCCTATGAATCTGATGAAGAAATGGACCCACATTATAACTGATCTTCCGGGTATTAGTGAATTAAGGGTAGAGTACAGTCGAAAATGATCAAAAATTCGTTTTTTTTATTGTTGCAATGTAATCTATAACTTTTTAACTTTAAGAAAAAAATATGTCCATACATAAATTTGATAATATAATATTTTATTTCATATGTTTTGAAAATTGTATTTATTAATTTTTTTCTTGATTTTACATCATTTTTAACATTATCTTAAAATTCAAATTCAAAGATGGCTTATCGCTAAGTTTTTAAAATTTTTTTATATTTTTACGGTTAGTATACTGTATAAAGTGTAGTCCAAATACTAGCAACCCAATAAATTAACGATTTACGAGTTCAGAGCAATACCAGTTTGTTTTAGAAAAATCAGTTAAATTCAAAATTCAAATTTCTATTATGGTTTTCATGTAAAATATTTTTGAAAAAGTTAAAAAGTTTTGTGCAGAATATTACATGGTTTTTTACGCGTAGAAAACTTGTTTTTGTCAGATTTATACATATCCATACCTTATAGTATACAGTAAACAATCAAGCAGACGATAGCTTATATATCTTTGTATTGTATTTACTGTGTTATTTGGAGTATTTTTACTATTTTTAAGAGCTGCAAAAATGCATCTTATTAATAAACGTTGGCGTTCAGAAAAAGGATGACCTTCCAGGAGAAAGGCTGAGCTGACTTTAAATAGAGAAAAGTCCAGAAGAAAAGTGGAACACTCCCTGCCAAGTAAGGAGCAAACTGTGGAAAAGCCACCTGTTGATTTCAGGACCGAAAATTCAGTGTGGAGAGCAAAAACTTTATGCAGAATTTTCTCGATGTGATTCGGCTCTCTTTAAAAATAACATTTAAGTGTATGTCTTGTGGTTCGGTGTCTGGAGAGAGTCATTTAAGCCCTCGTACAGAAGATAGAACCATAGAATTGTGAATGGTATTAATTCTGTTGGTGTAGGTTTTACTGCCCTAGAGCGGCTTTGTGCTAGCATGAATATCGATCTTTTATCGAAGAATGCCTTTTATTTGCTGTTGAAAGCACAGCATAAAGAATCCACTGCTCTCAAGAATATTGTTCTTCAAACTGCTTATGAGCAAGTTCATGAAGCACATAATATTTAATTGTCAAGTAGTGGTTATTGTGATATTGCAATATGATATGATGGCACATGGCATAGAAGAGGCTACCAGCCACTGCATGGCATTAGCATCGTAATCGACATTCTCACAGAACTTGTTATAGACTTTGAAGTGTTATCAAAGTTTTGTTTAAGCTGCTCTATTGCTGCTGCTTCATTTCAGCCAAACTTTAAAGAATTTATTGAATGGGAAGCAACCACAATTTTTCAGTACGCATTGACAATTGGTGAAAATCATCCAGGTACTTCCAGATTTGCTGAGCAACGAGACACTGTAAGAGAGCTGAGGCAGTCAGAAGCAGCAACATCAGAAAGGAAAGCAGTACGTACAAAGAAAAAATATGGGCAGCTTTAGAACAACAAAAAAGATTCCTTTTATGAGGCAGAAGATTTTTAAATTAAAAAAAGGCAGTAAACATAACCAAACCTATCACCCGAGGTAAGTCTTACTACTTTTAAATTATGTTAATCTTTAAATGCATTTTTCTAATACCTTAATTTTATGATATTCAAAATGTTCCCTGCGTCTCAAATTTTTTTGCACCTCACTGATTTTTTTTGTACATATTCTGGAATTAATTTAGAAACTTTTCTTGAAAATATTTTTTTGATTTGGTTTTTTTAGTTTTAGTTCAAGATTAAAAAGTTACTAAAATTTAATAAATTTTGATTGTTTTTATTTTAAATTTACTTAATTTGACTGTATAAAAAAAATATTAATTTAAACTTAATTATCTCTTGGAGGATTTTTAGTATTCGGTACTAGAAATATGGATTCATAATTCCAGAAAGATACAAAAAAATTTGAGACGCAGGGAGTGTTTTGAATTAAATACTATTTTAATAGTAGTTTTCGGGATAAATCCAAATGTAATGCATAAAAATCCATCAATATTGGCAGAAAACTATGTTTTTTTTTTTTGTTAAATGTTCTGGTCTATTACAATTTATATTTTATTTAAAAATAAAAATTTTTTTTTTGACTGTACTCTACCCTTAATTCTCTCCAGATGGATCGGATCAAAACCCACCGGAATATCCCAACTTCGTGGATTTGCGGACAATTACTTTAATGAAAAGTAGCGCCAATTAAGACAATTTCTATCCCTCGCATAGAACATTGCGGCAGTTCTCCTCTGGCGGCTTTTAGGTCAGGTATGAAGGAAGTGCGGGAGAATCCAAGCACAGTCCATCCATACGCTGATTTCGAGATAGTACTCACATAGCTGCGATCCGATCCATCACGCTGGAATGCTTTTGTGCAGAGATGCAACGCGATCTTCCAGATACCCAATGGAGTCATGTTTCGTCGGGTGATAATCCCGCTGACATAGCATCTCGAGGTACGCTACCTGCTGGTTTGCGGCAGTCCTCTCTCTGGTGGAAGGGTCCGCCATGGTTAGCAGATCCGACTCAACCAAGGCCACGGGATCTATCGTCAGAATTCACTACGCTACCTCCAGAAAAATTGGTGCGGAAAGGAGCTTCCAAATAAGGACGTATGATATTGAATTGAATGCTCGACCACCGGAAGAGAGCGGATGACTTTATCGACCGTTTCTCGTCACTGATTCTTATGGAGAGGGTCATCGCGCATTGTCTAAAAATCTCTAAGCATCGTCGACACGAAAGTTCTCAAACACAGAACAAGTGGTTATCATCCCAAGAACTAGAAGAAGCATTCCAGCGCTGTGTCTTCTGCACCCAAAAATCCCATTTTGGATAGGAGCTAAACGCCCTCCAAAGAAGGCGGGCGGTTCCATCGGGGAGTCCACTGCGTTTTCTATCGTCATTCTTGAACGGGAAGGGCACATACGTGTGGGTGGCTGTCTTCAGCAGGTCTTGATACCGTTTTCCCAATGTGATCTCGCTATCCTTCCCAAGGATTCCAGACTCTCAGATACTCACATACGCGTATGTTATGAGAAGGACATGGATCATTAGAGGGAGAGTCGTATCAGAGCAGCATTGCACAAATGTCTAAAATGCGTCCAGACTCGGGTAAGACCATAAGTGCAAGTGATGGGTATATTTCCTCGCACACGACCCTTTGCCAAAACCGGCTTAGATTATGCAGACCCCTTCCAGATAAAGACTGCTAAGGAATGAGGAATCCTCAACTCCAAAGGATTCTTGGCGATTTTCGTATGTTTGAGTACCAAGGCTGTCCACATCGAAGTGGTAGGAGATCTAACAACAGAGATTTTCCAGAACTCTGGAGTGATAACGCGACGACTTTCCATGGCGCTGACGCCGCATTGAGAGCTTTGTTGCATAAAGCATCTCTTCAGTGGCCCGAAATCGCCATTAAGCTTGCTGCCCAGGGAACCTTGTGCAAATTTATCCCACCCTCGGCTCCCCATTTCGGCGGTCTATGGGAGGCCGCCGTGAAAACAGCGAAGACTCATCTCAAACGAGTCATTGGGTTGCAAATTTTGATCCTTGAGGAGCTTATCACTTTTACGACACGATGAACTCTCGCCCCCTGACCCCCACTATATGGAAGTTCTGACGATCTAGACGTGCTCTCGCCAGGCCATTTTATAATTGGTTATTCTATTTCCTCTATTCCAGAGTCAGTTAACGGACAGGGTCGTTTGGATCACCTGACACATTGCCGACTAGTGCAAAATATATACCACCATTTCTGGAAACGCTGGGCCCGGAAATATTTACATATGCTGCAACAGAGGTCCAAATGGACCCGCCAAGTGACCAATTTGAAATAGAAGGATCTGTTTTTTCTCCTGGAGCCCAGTCTCATGCAGCATCAACGTTGGCCGCTTGGCATTGTCACAGCGGTTCACCCGAGAGGCGATGGCTTCGTATGGACAGCCACTGTTCGTACAGCTTCTGGCACTTACAAGAGGCCTATCACGGAGCTGGTTTTTCTACCCGTTTCCGAGCCATAACTGCTCGTCGTCTAATGGAGAATGGCGGGCGAAAGAACTAGTCTTTTTTATATTTTTCTTTTCGTTCCAGAACGAAGCGAGCGGGATGTCTGTGTAGAGCCTGTATGACGAGCGGACCGACGGAAATTCCTCCCGCCAGGCTCCTTGGCGTTTGACCCCACAGCGGATCTTTTCCTCTCTCACCCAAGAGCTACAGCCACGGCTATAAATAGCCGACGAGGCGATACAAGAATCAATTGCTGCAGAGCTCTCAGCCGGAGACCATCGACAGGACCACGAGGTAGTGACCTCCACTGAACCTTTGTTTGTTCTATAATATTTCTGTTTCATGTATTTATTTAGATATTTAGAATTCATTTTATGTTCCTTAAAAATCTTCCATATAATATTATTTAATATAACTAGAGTTGTCACAATAAATTTTTCTTTAGTTACACCTCAATCTATTATATGTTCTTTCTCCCTTCCTTAACCGGCGATCAATTCTGGTAAAACATCGAGATTTTTGAAAAAGTGCTTTATCACAAGTATTTTTTTTCGAAAAAATTTAAGTTTGTATCATTGTAGAAACTTATAAAGATTTCGATAAATGTCGTATAGATATTGTATAAATGGAGATTGAAAACATTTTTCGCCTGTTAGCGTAAGCATGTCAGTATTATATACTATATAATACTATATAATACTGTATAATACTATATGATAATACGTGATACTATATAATATATAATATATAATACTATATAATACTGATATACTCCACCTATATAGTATCTATACGAAATTTATCGAAATCTTTACAAGTTTCTGCAATAATGCTAACTTAAATTTTCTCGAAAAAAAATACTTCGACAGATAGCACCTTTTATAGCTATTCGGCGACATGGCACCTTATTTCCCTCAGCCGACCATGTAAATTGCGACATCATAATTTTGATTAATTTTACTCTCATTATAGAAAATTTTGTAACCTGATAAGTGCTAGAACTGAAAGTATTCTAAGTTTCAAGCTATCAACAAATACCCCGAGTTTTTCAAAATTTGCATTTAAGCTTCTTATATTTTTACGTACAAGGAGAGTGCATACTCTCCGGGAAACGCATTTTTGCAGACATTGGAGAGTTGATTTCTGGTACCTAAAAATGAAGCCCAGTGTGCCTAATTCTATCTCATAGGCCCTTTTTCTTGAGATATGGGCAATCTCATCTCAAATATCCTCTATTTCGCTAAAAAATGATGTCTCTTCTATTGACTCTCGCATTGCAAGTATTTAAGATATGAAAACGAGGGAAAAAATTATAAAAGTAGACCCGTGAAAATTTCTCTTAATTCGGTCAGTAAAACGACGAAAAAAAATCTTGAGGCACACCTCTGCTGTAATTTTTTTCTTGTTCTTTATACCACACAATACATGCTTTGAAACACAAGAAAACGGCTTTGTGACACCGTTTTAGAAAATAATCCAAATGGACGAAAAGTAGTAATTCATGATTGACCAATATTAAAGGTGACAGCAAATATTTCACAAAAAAGTTATTAAAGTAGAAGAAAAGCTTTAATTTAAGATGAGAATTGAAAAAATCGGTCAACTTGGCGCAAAATTAGGTAGATTTGAAAATCAGGAAAAATGACAAAAACTGATCCATTTTACCGAATCCACGTATTTGATCATTTTTGGTCATTTTTTGTCATTTTTCCTGATTTAAAAAATTGACGGTTTTCAGCTATAACTCCACAGGATTTAATTTTACAAATAAATGTTAAATACAAAGGTTGTGGGTAATAATTAAACAAAAGTTTTTGAGCCTGCCCTCTCTCTCACTCAAGTGTGTGTGTCGCGCAACGAGCGCGACTATCTCTCAATACACTTACCGTATGTAGTTCGTGTAATACGGCAAGTGAGCGAGGTAGAAAAGCACGTCCGTGCGGCGTATATTACCGCACGTGCATGGCGAATAGTAGAATAAGCGTGACGTCAGTTACCGGAACAGCTGACGTTACAGATGACGTATTGGGGCATCGTTAGTTAGGATTGACAATATTGTATTTTTTAATCTTTTTAACTTATTAAACCTAACCTATCTTTATTTATATTTAATTTGATGAGTTGTAATTTCGCATTCTAATCATTCTCCGTTCCCCGCCGCCTCCGCGGTCGTTGCATATAAGAATAGTGCATCGTGAAGAACTGAGTAGCCGGCACACGAAACCAGTGACTACAGGTGTGTTCGAGTCACTGGTAAGAAAGAAAAGCGTGAGATACCTTCTCGCGTGTTGCACGGTAAGACACTAGATTAAGTCCGCAATTGCACGACGTTGTAGCGTCTGCGACTTAATCTGGCCTCAGGGTTAATGAACGGTGAACAGAAAGGCCCGGGATCGAATCACCAAATTACATAGGTGAAAGCATTTGGTGACTAAAAAACCACCCCATGACAAAATATACATAAAATGGTGACAGAATTTAGCTTAACATAGAAAAGTAAAATGTAGTAGTTGTAGAATATAATAAAATAAAACTTTTTAACATTTATATGTACAAGTAATTTTTTAAGAACTACTATAAAAACTAACTAGGCACAACCGCTATTTGGGAGAGCCTTATTTTAATGTCCAAACATTCAATAGTCGATTTTCAACTATAATTTCACATCTTAGCACACATAAGTTAAATTTAAAAGTTGTAAAATATAATGAAACTAAACTCTTTCCTATTCAACATTAATTTTACATAAAACTATTAGATATAATTTTTGAGGTTGAATAGTTGTTTGGAAAACCTATACTAAGAAAAAGGAAGAGAGCTGCAACATGCAAGCTTTTTGTAAACCCTACAAGGAGTAGTCCGAACAATGGAAGTTGAGCTGACACCTTAGTGACATTTGCCTCTTTACCATCCTCTTGCACTTGATACTATATTCTTCCTGTAAAATAAAGGAAAGGATTTATCAAACGTTAATCTATTATAACTTGGAATATAAATAAAAAATAATAATACTGGATACGATAACTGCTATAATCATAAATGTTCTGCAAATGTACTGGAAAACTAGCCATAGTTCTAAAGGTCATGGTCCGTTCAGCTGAAAAAATAGTATATGCCTGAAGTAACAAACTAAATAGTGTTACATTGAAAGTCTACCCACCAGTGGAAGAGACAACAGCAGTTATCGTGAGGTGGTTAGATGACATCAAAATTATAGCTGCGGAAGTTCAGAACAGAAAAAATTCACTCACAGAAAAGCAATAATTATGTCAGCATCCTTCTCATGATACCGCTGAAAAATCAGGAGCATAAATAAGTCAGAGGCTTTATAGAACCTCATCCTGTGATAAGATCTTAAAAAATTTTCAAAACTTTAGAAATAAATAAAACTAATGTATCAAAACCCTTTATTTGAATACAAATAATGTAACTTCTAGTATCAGTAAATAAAATAAAAGAAAATAAACAGTAAAATTATAAATTCATTTACTAATAAATAAAATTCTCATAAACGTAGATAATGTAGTAGAGCTATCACCCTCATTGGTTACGGTTAGGAAATGTTGATACGGTACAATGGAGAGGGCCATTT
>JAWWEQ010050825.1:0-10968 GCA_035583055.1 Torymus tubicola
CGCCGCGCGGCGCGAGCAGGGGAGCGAAGTCCCACTAGTGTATATATACATATTCGCGCCTACTTTGGTCCTCTTCCCTTCTCTTTCGTTCCTGTTTCCCATCTCTGCCGCTCCCATTCCGCTTTTCAAAATAACGTAAAGCGGAGTTTGGCTATCATCAGTTGCCCATTTAATAGTTGTTCGAAAGAAATCAATTTTTCTTTCTCCGATTTCGAGTAAAAAAGTAGAGAATGACACATTATTTGAGCGTATATTTTTTTAATGTTATAACGTTAAATAAAAACCATAGTTTTGAAATTTAATTGTTTCTTCTACTATAATATGTTTAGTACTATTTTTAAGCGGAAATGGAAAGACGATACTAAGGGAGATGGGACGTAAACATAATGGCCGATTTTTGCTGGTGCCTCAAAAGAGAGATTGTTCAAGAAGAAAAGAAAGGTAAAAGAAGTCCGGTAAGTCGATTCTTTAAATTCAAAAAGACGCGAAAACGAAGGAAGTTTTAAATATAAAAATACATGCTGAAGTCTAAAACCTAAATCATATAAAAACGGATTGAAATTGGAATTCACGAGTTTGGGGTTGCAAACTTAGGATTGTTTTAAGAAAATCATATAATTTACTATACGAAATACCTGAATTTTTCAGCATTTCTGCTCAATTCTGAAAAAAATTTAGCCAATCTGATGATTTCGACACAGATTCTGATTCAGCAAGCACAAAATCATATAGCTTATGTGCTCTGATTGGCGGCACATAAGAGTTTTGTATTTTTAAAAATTATATAATGTAGTATACGAAATAACTGAATTTTTTAACATTTTTGCTGATTTCCAAAAAAAGTTGAGCCAATCTGATGACTCTGTAATGTCCCGAGTTTATTCTTATGGAAAAATAAAGATTCCAGGTAAATTCGGAGAGCGTGACCTTAAGATTCGGAGGGACGCGTGTGTAGTCTCCGTAGCCTGGAGAAGCCTTGTCGCCTGGTTCTATTAAATAGTTTGCTTACCTTGTTTCTGCTGCGGAGACGACGCCCATTGGACGGAGATGGTGAAATACTCGAGGAAAAGAAGGTGTTTCAAAAAGAACACGTGGTTTCTACTGTGGCACTAAGTTTAAAGTTTTATTAAGTATTTTCTTATTACTAATACAATAGTTTTACACTAGAGTCCTGTCTCGCTCACAACTTTCGTCGCCGGTCGCGAAGTATTCACGTTAAGTTTAATCGAACTTTTAGAGCGGCTGAGTCGCGAATCGCGGACTACTATTATATCTTTACTATGTGTTTGATTACTTGTACGAAGGGTAACTGAGTCGCGAATCGCGAACTACTATTACTTTGACACTTGCATTCGGTAGAAATACTTTAACGAGGGACCTCGGGCGTAGCTCAGTCGCGGCTCGCGGACTACTATTGTACTAAGCACTAGTTTTGGCAATTTCGGTGTCTTATATACTGAACAAAGGAGGAAAAGATTGCCAAAAGCTAGAGTAATAAAAGTTATAATTGCGTGATAACACTAACACGGCTTACTTTATCTAAATATAATAAATGAAAAAAATAGTGAGGAATTGTCACGAGTTTTAATACCGAAAAATTTCGTTCTTTAAATATCACAGTACGTCACAACTTCGACGCGAGATGTAGATTCGACGGGCCCACAAATATGTAAATATGCTGGTTTACTATGTTTGCAATGGATTTTCTCGATTCGACCTTGTCCTGAACTTGAGCAAGACCTGCCCGGGTCAAACGGACCTCAGATTCGGATTCAGCGGGCCAAAATACATATAGTAAAGGTAATCTGGTCTCCAGCGCACCATACTTTTTTTTGTGGGCCTGTGTTATTAATTCCCAAAAGGGGAAGATAACGGAGAATGAGGAGGGATGAGTAGGGATAATGAGGGTTTTAAACAATTTTCAATCACAGAAATGTAGACAGATTTTAATCGTATATTGAGGTGCGCTCAAGGGGCATGATGGAGCGGGATAAGGAATGATGAGAGGGGGGTGAGGGGATCTGGTTAGGAGAATTTTTCATACAACTATATAATATCGGGAGATATCTACGTATCAATTCAGGGTTTCAAGTGTATCAATTGCAAGCAGTCTAGCTCGTCAAATCATAAGATGTATGTGTGCACGCATACATATTTGACGTATCCAAATAATTTTTATTCTAAGTAGGAATTTTTCCTGAATTTTGCAATATCGCTGTACGCATGAAATTTTAATGAAACAAAAAAATTAAAAACTACCTGTCAAATAATTTTTGGAGAAGTACATAAATATTTCAGTTTCTAAATCATAGATGACATAGGCATAAGCGGACCACCTGATTTGAGATGGATGCGGCTACTAATTAGGTAGCAGGGAGAAAGCATTTTTTCTTAAGTGGTTTCTGGCTTCTGCCCTTAACATATTTGCGTAAAAAGATGCAAACCACGTGCCCTTTATTTCAAAATTTACGAATCATGATTTACAAACTTAAAACTCTTTACGGCACCTAAAAAATATAGATATCTGTTATTTTTTATTTAACATTCATAACCAAATTTTAAAGGAACCGAGGAGTGATCCTTTCTTAGAGTTATTTGTAAGATTTGCAGTCAGAACGCTGATGTCAATGTATCATTACTAACAAGTTTAGCTATAGTACTCAAAAATATTTTTTTCTCACATTATTTTACAGAAATATTGATATTATTTTAAATAGACTTTGCATAGTTCATTTCTTATAATATTTTCGGTGATGAAAGAAGTAATAAATATTGTGAATCCAATTTATAGCGATAAGTCTAATGACAAATTTTATGGTTTCAGATTTCGGTTAACATCATGTTGTGGCTGCTGTTCATTAAGATTTGGTACAATTTGTAGTGGAGTATGTTGCATAGTAAGTATGGAGCCTATATATTTACTGCACATAATGTAATACAAACGGCGACTTCGAGGCTGTATATATCTAACATATATTCTGGTCTTCCTAAATATATTTTTATGAATCACAAAGAACTTTAATCGTTGTTTTAATCCTTTTCATGAAAGAACTAACAAGGAATCGACGAGTCCCCCGGGTACCCAACTTTAACGAAAGTTTAAGGGAATGTTCTTTACTGAAAATAAAAATATTCGTGTTCTAGGGTTTGCCCCAATGAGCCTTTGGTTGAGACTTACAGGTACTGATACCTAATATCTTGAAAAATTAAGTCCCTCTTTAAACTAAAGTAACTCTCAAAATACTATATTTACTATAATTTTAGTCTCACAGTTCCCTTCTTTCAAAATTATATAATGTGCTACAAGTATGACTGCATAAACATTCGTATCATGCCGTAGAACTTATTTTGCACTTTTCTTAGACAAATTAAGTTTATTTTATCACTAATAGTACAAGCGTCGACAGCAACGCTCTCATTGTCACTAACTTTTTCTTTATTTCCTTCTTCAAACCTTTCGATTTCTTCTATTTCTATTCTTTTTTATATAATCATTAAATTACTTCTTTCCGGGACATGATAGGTATTGACAGACATTGTACCTTTTTCTTTATCACCTATCAGTAAATGTATCAGTTTTGCTATATTTAGGGCAATAAAAAAGACTATTATAGATTTCTCTTTTGATTTACCTCTTATAAATTGTCTTATAAATAACAACATTTCTTCGAATAAAGATCTTTTCACATCGTAGGAACTATCATTCGAGATGAATTCTTTTTATTCTTAATTATACATCTTTTTGTCTCAGGAAATGTGTATAAATTTAGAAACCCAACCCAATCAGTCTTTACTTTGTACTTAAGAATGAAGAACATCTTTATAGGTATCTTTCGTGTATTAATTAAGTGGTCTTGTATTTTTTAATTGTTTGAGTATATTCTATTTGACATATCAAAGTAATTTTGATATAATATTATGCATCTTGGGAGGACAGAAGAAGTCTAGAGCTGTTTTAACAGGGGTGGTCCTCCAATCTCCCATACATACTTGGCGGGCCCGACGGTTTACAGTTCAAGGTGTAAACATGATCGTTTTCATATAAAGCTTATAAAATGGTTAGTAAATACAAGACCCTTTTGAGTGGACTATAAATTTATATGCACTTTTATGTTATTTTTGTTTAAAACCGACAACACACAAGGAAAAATTATTTGGGTAATGAAGGTAAATTATAAGATTCTGTACATGTAGGGATGATATATTTAAATGGTATCAATTACAAATTAGAGGCAATATAATTATTTATTATAGTGAACTTATATGTATAAACATTTTTAATGAATTTATGTAAAAATTTAGTATTCTAGAAGATTAACAAAGTCTACCGGTAAACTGCAAACCGTCGGGCCCGCCAAGTATGTATAGGAAATTGGATAACCACCCCTGCTAGAGCAGCTCTAGATTTCTTTTGTCCTCCTAAGATAAATAATGGGGATGTGTTAGTAACAATTTAATTTCTTTTTATATAAGCTAATTTTAGAAACAAAAATAAGGCATAATAGTTCAACAAGGGGTCCCATTTTAATCGACCACCGCCAGAAATTGGCAGAAGATGTAATCGGAGAAAAAAATGATAAATACAAAAGTTTTAGGGTTCAAAGGGGTCACCTAATAGTACCAACGACTTTAACCTTGAACGCGATTTTCAAGGTTATTTCAAGGTAAAAGTGGTTTTTTCCATTTCTGGGGTCAAAAATAGCAGTTCCCATTAAAAAGAACCACTTGACTTTGAAATAACCTTGACAATCACGTCCAAGGTCAAATTCGTTGGTACCATTAGGTGTCCCCTTTCAACCTAAAGCTTTTCTATTTATCATTTTTTTCTCTGAGTACATCTTCTACCAATTTCTGGCCGTGGGTGATTGAAATGAGACACTTTATATAATTAAAATAATTTTCGTCCACGTGGGTGTAGAGTGCGTACGTTCTATAAGATTTTATAGGAGAATGTGAGCTGTTATGCCTCTTATTAGGCGTCAAGAAGTACGTTATGCCTGCGGCTGAATATTTTAGAAGCTACAATGTGGGTGTAAAATGTAATTTTACACGCAAGATGCGAAAAATTGTATTACGTCTGTCAAGTCAATTGATATGGGTACTTGACTACAATAAACTGATTTCAGTACTTTCTTGTGTTTGATTTATGTAGAAGAATGAACAAATTTGAATACATTTTTGAGAACAGTCATACAGTTTTTTTGGGGGAGTAGTTTGCATTACTTGACTATCGATAATTGATTTCACAAGTTTCGTTTGTTTGATTTGCACTGATCAATTTGAATGTTTATTATTATTATACATAGATATATTATACAGAAATAATGTCTATACTTGATTTATATTATACTTTCGTAAAAAGTTTTATATTAACAATATTTATTTATTTAAACCAGTTTGGACGAATTTACAGAGTAAGAATTCCGTAAAGACTGTAAATTCCGTAAAGAGATAAACACAGTTATCTGTTTGCAGGACTGGCTATACAAGAGAAATATAATATAAAAAACTAAAAAAAATATATACATATAAAAAAAATTATAATACAGTAAAAATATAATAAAAAAACACTGTGTGTAACGGCTTACATAAATACAATATAAAAGCGAATAAAAATATAAAACAACATAGCATATCTTTTTTTATACTTTTTAAAAATTTTTTTTAGTGCAATTTCACAACTTTTTAAGGGTAAAACTACATAAAAGAATTTCACAAGTTAATTATATTATTAACAACATACAATTTTTTGTATATTCATGAAAAAAAATTCTTTCAATACAAATTGAAAGAATTACACCCTCTACAAAGAGAGTGTTATTGAATTGATAAGGTTAGAAGAGAGAAGAAAGAGAACGGTAAAGCGAACGGGCGAGATTGTGGCCCCAAGGGTCTTTCCTTCCTTTCTCAAGTGTGTACGTGCAAATGTGTGTGAGAGTGTGTGTGTATGCGTATGTGTGTGTATGGGTGGGTGTCACAAATACTTTATTTTTTCTTAAAGTAATAACGATCTTTATAATGACATAAAATGATTACAGTTTTCTCTGGTAAAAACCTAAATTGGAGTTTAAAAAATCAGCGCGTGAGATGGCACCTTCTTTAACCGGACGCCGAGTTGACTCCTTCTCTAGCCGGATTCTGAAATGGCACCTTCTCTAACCGGATTCTGAAATGACTTCTTCTCTAGCCGGATTCTGAAATGGCACCTTCTATAAAACATTTATCATTACTAATAAAGATTTACTTTTACAATTCAAAATTAAATTATATCAGTGAACATTTATAGTCAATTGCTATGGAACAGTTACCACTACTTTAGATTCTTTACTTTTATGTTTAAAAATTGCTTATACTTCTTGGACATTTGCTTCTACTTGCACTACTACTATTGATATTTATTACTTCTATTGGAGGTTTACCATTGTTATTGAAACTTTCATATTATTTATATCAAGACCTTACTATTTCAATTGACACTTAACTATTATTTATTTATATCGAAACTTTAATATTTATATTGAAACCTTACTATTATTTATATCGAAATCTTACTATAATTAAACATTTTTTTATTCCTGGATTCTGTTAGAGCTTTACTACTCTTATTGAAACTCTACTATTATTTATATTGAAACCTTACTATAATTAAAAATTCTATTAAGGGTTCATTACCACTTTACATGCTTAAAATATAAGCTATATTTATGAATTTTTTTTATAGTTTCTATAATAGATATCGATATGAATCTTTTTGGGTTTAATAAAGATACTCTTAAAGTATATGAAACAATTTTTTTTAATTTTACATTGTTTATTTATGTACAACTGTAATATTCGTCGAGTGTCTCTAAAAAACGGATGTTGATGGCATGCATGATTTTGAAGCGAGAAATCATCTGAAATACAAAATTCAAATCGCAAGCGCTCAGCGTCGCGCTGTATAGCTTGTTGAAAGGCTCTTGGTCCAATTTTGATGCCCACGACCTCCATTATTTTCAAAATTGGCGTAAATCCTTCATTAAATACGCATGCTGCCACTTTGGTTGCAATTTCAACTGTTCTTTTCCCCGTGAATACATGCTTAGGTGTCATCGTCCACACGCACTTGTTAAAAAATTTATTATTGTTTTGCGTGTTGCCACCTAAGCATCTTTCTAATAAATCATCTCTTCTGAGATCTTCATATATACACTGCCCGTCAATCACTTTTGCCATACTTAGATCAAAACTAAGTAAACTTCAAAGTTTTGTATCTCAGCAGGAAAAATTCAAAGTGCGTTCTGAAGGCAGGTGCAAAAGCTTTCATTTAAGATCATCCGGAAGTTAAAATATTGATTATTGTGTTTTTTACACTAAAAAGCGATTAAAAAATTTTCATTTTTTTTATCTTACTTTAAATCAAAGCCAATTTAGAACCAATAACTGGAGGGTAAAAAAACCAACAGAAATCGAAAGATATTCCCTTTCCCTTTACAAAGACCACCCGCGGATTTTTCTGCGATGTTTTTTTACCTGATTTACAGTAACTTTTGTAAAAAAAACAAGCTTTTTTTAAAATCATCCATAACATCGAGTTCTATGGGGTATGGACAAAAATGTCAAAGAGAAAAAAGTTTCGTTTCATGCCCAAAAATACGAAAATAAAGTCAAAATATAGAAATCGATAATTTTTTTTTTCATTTTTTAAGCGATAACGAGTAAACTCCGATAAGTTTTTCTTTTTTGCCATAATACTCCCTGTGTAATCAGTGACTATCGCTATCAAAGGCTAAATGAGTACTAAAATAAAAAAAAAACTGAGAACTACTCGATATTGAAAGCACGAGAAGGTTTGTTTGTAAACAAAAAGGGCAAATATGCTATCACATACATACATACACTTACCATACACGCTACTCGATTTAATCTACCTTTATTGCTTCCTTTGATTTTCTTGCTTTATTTCTTGTACTCTGATTATATTTATTAATTTTGTTATTACTATTATTTATGGTCCAAGGCATTTTATAATTAAAAATCGAAGAAAATAGCTAAATTCCTATTTTTTTTATACACTTAAAAAATGAAAAAAAAATTTTCGATTTCTATATTTTGACTTTATTTTCGTATTTTGGGACATGAAACGAAACTTTTTTCTCTTTGACATTTTTGTCCATACCCCATAGAACTCGATGTTATGGATGATTTTACAAAAAGCTTGTTTTTTTACAAAAGTTACTGTAAATCTGGTAAAAAACATCGCACAAAAATCCGCGGGTGGTCTTTGTAAAGGGAAAGGGAATATCTTTCGATCCCCGTTGATTTTTTCACCCTCCAGTTATTGGTTCTAAATTGGCTTTGATTTAAAGTAAGATAAAAAAAATCGAAAATTTTTTAATCGTTTTTTTTTAGTGTAAAAAACACAATAATCAATTTTTAAACTTTTGGATCATCTTAAATGAAAGATTTTGCACCTGCCTTCAAAACGCACTTTGAATTTTTCTGATACGATGATTTCCGGCTGAGATACAAAACTTTGAAGTTTACTTAGTTTTGATCTAAGTATGGCAAAAGTGATTGACGGGCAGTGTTGGTCTTAAAATTTCTTGGCACTCTTCAGCAAGAGCAGGAGGATGCTTATATTCTTGAAAAAAACCAGTAGCTTCTCGTTTGCGATACTCATACCAAGAGAAGACCCCGGCTGGGCAGTTCATATGCTGAGGCTTGGCATCCGTTGAAATTTTGTGAAGATACGTCATCCAGATCGCTTTTCGCATATCTTCTACGGAATTCTTATGGCGTTGAATTGCCAAACCATAATATATTGATAATTCTTTCATTAATTTATTTGTCAACGCTGCTGTCTTTGGAGGATCGTCTTTTTTACTTTTTTCGACGTCTTCTTCTTCGATGTTTCCCTTTTTTCTTCTTCAGACTTTTTCTCTGCTATTTTTAACACTTTTTTTCTCTGCTTGAGTGCTTTCTTAGCTTCTGCTACTCGCTTGTATAATCTCTTTTTCACGTGTAACACACACTCGAGCTTTTTAAGAATAAATTCTTCGCCGTATGGAAAAACATTCAATAAAGTTTTGAAAGTTTTAGAGTCTCCGCCACCGATGTAATAGCCGTACCGCGCTCCAAATTTTTCTTCAGATCGTATCTCAACTACATCACGTCTCTCTACGATCACATCTCAACTACATCGTCTACCTCCATTTTTCCAGCACTACCTTCGTGGTTGGCAGTACATTCATTTTCATGTTCATGGTACCACGCACTGAATTCGACGGTTTCTTCTTGCCCTTTCCAACATTCACAAGCTTTACAATAGCTCGAGCGCACGGTAACGTCCAACACTTTCCCGCTAAACTTTCCAATGAGAGACACAATGCCAATAAGAGAAGTGAAACCTCTTTTTGACCAGGACCCATCACCTGAAACTGATAATATATTTTCAGCATAATCTGCCTGAACATTTAGATGTTTTTCCTCGGTGGCAGCTTTGCGCGTTACCAAATCAAAAACTGCTGATGCTGCAGTGCTGATCTGTTCAAGAGTTTTGTAAAAAGCATTCGGATTAAATCCTAATCCTAGATCCATAAGACCACAAAATAACTTTATACCGTGCACTCCAATACCAATTAATCGCATGACAAAAGCAAATCGTCGATTATTTTCATAGCCGGTTCCGATCATCGGGCATGAGTCAATGTATACTTCTCCACAGGTACAAGCTAACACATACCTTGAGTCCTAGTCCCCGCTGACCATATTGGCTAAATATTACATGTTCATTACAAATTTTACATACAACATACTTTTGTAAAGTAGCAAACACAGTATAAAAATTCAAAATACAATAAGGCATTATCTAATGGCACTGGACATCGAAGCTGCTATCACTGGATTGTCGCAGTTTTTCCGCCGACTTGCTTGTGTAATCGGTATTCTCCTCATCACTATATCTATTGCCTTGATACTTTCTTTTTTTTGTCTACATGGATGATAGATAGACTCTTTTGTAAATTTTTTATCCATTTTGTTCGAAAAACGCACTCGTAATACAATACTCTTGCTTCGAAATTTAAAACAAAAGTATCGTTCTGATAACTGTAAAATTCGCAATGAATAATAACAGCTGAGTATATCAGTGTTTGTATATAATAGCAACAGTTGGCTATGTATACAAAGCCAAAAATCATAACAATAATAAGTAAATAAGCGTGCGCCGTGGGACCGCGCGCCGAGGCGCGCACGCGGCGTAGAGTGCGTCAAACTAAAATCGACAAAACATACATTTGCAGTGATCGGATCGTTTTAAAATTTTTACACAGCATTTTTTATGTTTTCCTTTCGAAATTCATCAAAAAAAAAAATCGATTTTTTGAAAGTGATAAAGTGATATGAACCCTTAACTACAGAATTTGCATCTTTACTTCAAAATATTTTCATTTTAGTTTAATTATTATTAAAATTCAACGTTTGCATTGATGAACATTTACAATTTTCACTCAATACTTACGATAATTTTTGAATATTTATAATTGATTTTGAAGATTTGCTACTCTTTTTGAAAATTCACCGTTAAAATATCACTTCAATTGAGATATTACTTTAAATTATCACTTTGAATGTATAAATTGATTAATAATTCATAATTGAATTTATTTAAACTAATCAGTAAAATAACTCAAATGAGTTCTGACAGATAGAAAGGAAAGGATGAGTGAGTTAGGGTGTTTATTGATTAAATACACAATTACGCGGTAAAAAACAAAAGAACTTGCCTCGGCGTAAAAGAAAGGAAATTTTACAATGTTAAAGAGACTCGACTTATAATAGTTGCAAATAACAGACTTAAATTACGAAAAGAGAGAGAGACGCGAGGTACCTTTTCGCACGCAAAGAGAGTTCTTTTACCTTGGGCACGCAAACCGCAGAATCCGCTGGAGAAGACTCGAACGCTGCCACCAGGAAGCCGCTGAGCCA
>JAWWEQ010050826.1:0-10963 GCA_035583055.1 Torymus tubicola
TCTCTCTCTCTCTCTCTCTCTCTCTCTCTCTCTCTCTCTCTCTCTCTCTCTCTCTCTCTCTCTCTCTCTCTCTGGTCGGGTAAGTGTGAACAACACTTTATATCGCTCCTGCCTTATTTTGTACTTTACTTAAAGCCTTTTCGCTGCTCGGAGTGCATTTTTGCAGGAAAGCATCTCCACCGGCTCTCAAGCTCCCAGCCCGAGTGCCCGTGTTTCACATGGTGTTCTATGAAGCAGGAGTTACTTTTCCTTTTGAAGACGCTTACTCTAACCTTTAAGATAGGCAAGTTTCCATCTGCGTGCGGCTTTTGGTTGCCACGGTAAGAGAAAAGAAGTGTGAGACATCAATTTGCAACCTCGACTCCGATTCTCCACTTCTCCAGCACACCAGCAGCATATCTGTAATCACTGCAAGGCCTCAACAATAACGTTCAGCTTTCCATTCAAACGGCACTACTAACGACTAATTCAAATCCTATGGGTATTTTGATAGCAGACGGAAATCTGTCAACAACAACAGCAGTGTCGTCTGTCCGTTCTGTTGGTTTTCGAGCATGGCGAAAAGGTGTGCTGTGTGTGTTGAGGCGTCAACGAGACAACTTAAGACCTGCCCTAAATGTCATCAACCTTGCTACTCAAAGTGCTCTGGCAAGAACAAAGATACCCCATGTGACTTATACTGCGAGAAGGAACAGATATCAATACTAACCGATGCGCCATCATTAGATAAGTCGACGAGCATGCAGGTGAGTGGGCGTGTGTCGAAACCCGTGCGACACACGCCGAATACTTCTTCAAGTACTGCCTCCCACCACAGTGCACCTTTCGGCTCATCGACGACAACCGCTATGCTCTCCTCTCGCGGCAGCAGTGCGTGCGTATCTAGCTCGCTACTTACAGCTAGCGCCGAGGCGGCTACACGGGATGCAGGCGCGTAGGGGCCAAAAGCGCCGGGGCGTCAAGTCAAGCGGGCAGGCTACCCGCAGGCGCCCAAACTGGCGCTAAGACAGTGTTAGAAGGGACACCGTCGCTCAGGCGTCGTCATCAATGATCGCGAGAGAAGAGGTCGAGTACGTGATCAACTCGGCCGATATTATCGGAAAGAAATCCGCGCTTCTGACGTCCTCTACCCAGGTATTGCCCTGACCATTGGGAGATGTAAACCTGTGAGTACATTGGAGCTGTTTTTTCAGCAATTCGATATGCTCGAGGAGCAGTTGGACCAACTCAAGGACCTCGTAAATCGGAGCCTTGAACTGCGGAGTGCCACCTGTGTGTTGGGCGAATCTGAAAATTCTCCCAACGCAGAGCTGGCGGCGCGGTTTTCCGTTCTCGAGAAGCAAATAGAAAAACAAAACTGCTTCCCGACGAAAAAATTTCAATAGATAAAAAATTCGACAATGCTATCAGCAGCCTCGCAAGTCTCCAATGTACTCGCAGTGAAGACTAGGTCACAATGTACTTGTGCAACGCAAGATTAGCAGCTCCGCCCTCTCTGCAAATAACAACTCTGAAACAGTTTATCCATCCTCCCGGCCGGGTCCCGTGAATTCTCTCACGCGACCTATCAGCACTGACTCTGTCTGCTGCGAAGTTATATTAAATGGGATTTTAAATAAAGATTTCAAAGAACCAGCTTAAACTAGTGATGAAATTGCCTTCGCAGTACTCAAGATAGTTGTTCCTACGATTAAACGGGAAAATATCGTCGGAACGCGTGTTATGCGTGCTCGAGGCCCGTCCAAGAGAGGTGGATGCAATGCAGAGGAGGGCTTGGTATCGCGATCAGGCGCATTGCCCTCTTGTATAGTTAGGCTTGACAGTGCGAGCCTAGTCAGGGAGGTGATGCGGGCGAAGCGCACGCTTGCCTACAACTACCTTACCACAAATGACGTTGACCGCGCGCTACTTGGTCCGGTCTCGGCTGCCTGTGTGTTTAACCATAAAATATTTATTAATGAAATTTTGCCCCAAGAATAATTTGAAGCTTTTAAAAGTTTACGTATCATCGCCCAGCAGCTGGGCACTAAATAAGTTTGGCACTCGGGCGGCCGTTTTCAGGCCAGGCGTAAGGGCGGCAAGCGTGCTTATGTGTTTGCCACGTTATCCGACCTGCATGTCATTCAGACGGCGAGTCAGGCTGCCCCTAATGAACATCTGTCACAAGGTGATAAAGGTAGTGTGCTGCCTACTGGTAACGATGGAAACGTTCCAGTGGGGCAGACCCGACAATCAGATTGGAGCGTGCCTCATGACTGGGCTCGACTGCCGACGGACGGATGCAGGGCAGGGATCTCCTCAGGGTGGGGTTTAACGACATCAACTCTCTTAGGTCCCGACTGAACAACCTCCGCCTCTATCTCTCCGAAAATCCTACCTACCACTTCTTTGGAATAGCTGAATCGCGGCTAGGCCCCGACGTTGATGACAGTCTGATTCAGATAGATGACTACTTGGTAACTAGGCAGGACCGCAACATATATGGGGGTGGAGTTGCCCTGTACGCACGGGATGACTTTAGCCGTATAACCTTACATCCCTGAGTACTTATTCTGTAGATTATTCTGTAGACTGCCACAGGGCTCCTCCCCTCCCATTCTTGTCTATGTCATCTATAGACCCGCACACATAGCACTTCAAAGGAACACCGACCTATTTCATGTTCTGCGTAACCTGGGTGCCGAATATAGCCATAAGTTCATCATGGGGGATCTGAATGCAGACTTGTCACTAGACTGCCCAACCCATCACGTGACACCCACATCTCACACCTGGATTAACTTAATCATGACTGAAGAGAACGACGAAGTGCTACACCATACGAATGAATGCTTGCCCAGTTTTGGTAAACACACGGTCATTAACGCTACTATTAATTATTTTATACCGGAACCGGTAAGAGATTCCTTCTGATTTAGTGATTGGGTAAGCATGAGTTCGATCGAATCCGATTTGAAAGGTGCACTGCTTTCACTCAATCAAAATTTAAATTATGCAATAGAAAAATTAGCTCCTTTAAAAATCGTAAAACCTCGTGACACAAATGCTCCTTGGATTGATCCTGAGCTGAGACTGCTGATCGGCAAACGCAATGCAGCCCATAGACGCTATAAGCGCACTGGGCGGTCGGCGCTGTTCGACGAGTTTTTTCAGCTCAGTAAGGAGGTTAAATTCCACATTACTCAAGAGCGCAACTCTTTCCTACACAAACAGCTTTCTGACGCTCTTGATGCTAACAAGGACATATGGAAGAAAATGCGGAATGTTGACTTTCTACCGAAGCGTAAGGAGGAGGATCTGTGCGGCTTCACGCCGGGTGAACTGAAAGCGCACGTTGCTGATATCTCCGTATCCCCCCTTAAAAACTTAGATGACGCAATGGACTCTATTTTACCAGCAACTGCGGGGGGTTTTTCTATTAAACCAGTTTTGTTAAGTGATGTAGTCCTTGCTATTTCTCACTTCTCCTCGCAGGCAAAAGAGGCTGACGGGGTCCACAGGGAGGTATAATTAGTGAATACTTAGTGCGGAACTTCAACTCCTCTTTTGCGCACGGAGTCTTCCCGAGTACCTGGAAGCAGGCGCAAATCATTGCACTCAAGAAGCGAGTACATCGGCGTCGGACTTTCGTCCCATTGCCCTTCTTTGTTTCCTGTCTAAGCTGCTCGAAAAGATAGCCCATCACCAAATCACGGAGTATCTCAATAATAACAATCTACTCGATCCACTACAAGCCGAATTCAGAAAACATCATAGCACTCACACCCCACTTCTTAAACTCACTGACGACATACGGATGGGTATCGACAACAGAAAACTGACGCTATTACTGCTCTTCGATTTTAGTAAAGCCTTCGACACCATCTCTCCGAGAAAACTGCTGCGTAAACTGTGTCAGCTCGGGTTCTCTAGGACAGCTCTCCTTTGGATCAAGTCCTACTTGCAAAGCCGCACCCAGATGGTCATTACCAATAAGAACGGTAACTCTGAATGGCTTGAAACAAATCTGGGTGTTCCGCAGGGTTCTGTCCTCGGTCCCTTGCTCTTTTGTTTATATGTTAATGACCTACCTAACGTACTTGACGCTGACGCTATAAGATATCTGTTCTACGCAGACAACCTACAGATATACATACAAAAGACCAAAGATGAGATCCTTGAGAGCATCGCTCAACTTTCCAACGCGGTGCAAATAGTGGCTGGATGGCCTGAGCGCTCTGGTTTTCATCTCAACGCTGGCGTGATACTAGAAGACCAAAGCAATTGTCTTTGGCTCCAGGAAAAACGTTAACTTCGTTAACTCACTGGATTTGCCAGGCGTTGTCATGCATACTGGAGAGCACATCCCATTCAGTGGCGAAGTTGCGAGTCTAGGTGTTACTCTAGATAGTAATTTGACATGGAAACCGTACATTGACACAGTGACTAAGAAAGTTAATAAAGCCCTTTATAGCTTGCGGTTCATAAGGGACTTTACGCAAACGGTTACTGAATCCTTAGTTCAGCCGCATCTCGGCTATTGCTCGGTCGTGTATCTGAACGCTACGGACGAACTGCGAGTAAGAGTGCAGCGATTGAGCAACTCATGTCTGAGGTTCATTACTGGGGCCAAGAGAGACGAACATATTACTCCCTTTATTAGGCGCCTGTGCTGGCTTCATTCTGACTCATGCAGGCTTTATTTTGGTTTGCGGGGCTGTTAATGCCATGGTGCACATGCTAGTGTTTTGATTTGATTTTATTGATTTTATTGATTTTATTGATTTTATTTATTTTATCGATTTTATTGATTTTATCGATTTTATCGATTTTATCGATTTTATTCATTTCATTTTCATTTTCATTTCATTTCATTTTCATTTCATTTTCATTTCATTTTCATTTCATTTTCATTTCATTTTCATTTCATTTTCATTTTCATTTCATTTTCATTTTCATTTCATTTTCATTTCATTTTCATTTCATTTTCATTTCATTTTCATTTCATTTTCATATCATTTTCATTTCATTTTCATTTCATTTTCATTTCATTTTCATTTCATTTTCATATCATTTTCATTTCATTTTCATTTCATTTTCATTTATCCACATAAATATGGATGGATTAATCCATCGAGCTTCTCTCACTCGTTTGAAAAAATAGTATATGCAACACGTGCGAGGGGGATTATCGCTATAATTAATTTTAGATTTTAAGATTTCATACAGTTCACTATGAATAGCACTGTGATTTACATAATAGTTTGTTTTGAACTTCTCATTACTATAAACACAGTTAGAGTACTTTCTCGTTGTATTGTACATTTAGACGATAGATGTTCTTCAGCACATTTATTACATGACGCTTTGTTTACACACTTTTTACTCCTATGCCAAAATCTTGCACATTTATTGCATGGGTTAGTGTTAATGAGGTCGAAGACCCTGCAGCTTTCATGACCTACAAATAACCTGCTCTTGTTATTTTTTATATGTTTGCAGATGTTAGATGTTACCTCTATTATTGCGCATTTCTTTTTTGTTCTTTCATTCGTATAAACATGAAGTAATTGGCACTTGTCTGCCATGTGGTTGAAGTTTCTTAGGTTTATATTAATTTCAATATCACCATAACAGCATTTATGTTATATTCAAGGCGAACCAAAAAAAATAATGTGAATATCACAGAAATGATACATATTTAGGGAATGACATTTTTCAAAACTAACTTTTACACTTGATTTTGAATATTAAACATCTTTTTAATGTATATTTATATAAAATAAATAAGCAAATACATCTTCTTACAAACATCTCAAACAAAGTAAAATTATGTACTTTCTAATTATGCCCAATTCGTAAAATTAAAGAAAAAGTAATAAAATAAAAAGTAGTAGTAAAATTCTTTACTGAAATAAAGTCCAATAAACATTGTTAAGCAACAAAAAGTATAATACAAAATTTAATGAAATCAGTACAGAATGGCTATGACTATATAATAGTTACAGTCTGTAGTACTCACAAAACACAAGATAAAATACATGGTTCAATAAAATTCTACTAAAAGAAATTTAAAAATATTCAGAATGAAAAATATCAGAATGAAAATTTTATTTCATAATAAAAAAAAATATATTTACGTAATCATATTACTGAAAACTATTACCAATAAATAAACATGAGACAGAAATATACTTATACACATCCAGTCTGTGTATTGATCTCTTCTCCTTCTTTGATGTTGCCTGTAGATCACTGGTACCACTAGTATCAGAAAATGCTCATATAC
Source organism: Torymus tubicola (assembly GCA_035583055.1). Taxonomy (NCBI): domain Eukaryota; kingdom Metazoa; phylum Arthropoda; class Insecta; order Hymenoptera; family Torymidae; genus Torymus; species Torymus tubicola. The sequence continues at coordinate 6,269 of JAWWEQ010050826.1, forward strand.
ACTAGATCAGCTACCATAATATATCAGCAGACAGCGTCGATCGACACGGCGTCGAAAACCGTTTACCGAGAGAGACTGTGAGTAAACGTAGGCCAGGGGAGTGAGAGGGGGCGCCCGACAGTCGCAGTGACAGCCGACGACAACCGCTAAGCGAGCCGGCTTTAGCTCTATACTATACGACTAGCCTTATAGTGCCCGCATGCTGTACACTTCTTTATTTTTAAATAGAATCAGTACTTCTATATAATATTAACGTTAATTTCAAATAAAGAATAAATGTGTGGAAATGATTTTAAAATGTACTTAAGTTTGTACGTTTGTATGTAATGGAGTTTCGAGATTAACTGTCGGAAAATTAGACGAATCTGGTCGTTTTTTTAAAAATTTTATATGGTATAAGAATATAAAAAGATGAATTCAAATTTTGTATTTTATTTATTTATTTATTAAATATTAAAATTACCGAAAATTATCGTTTTTTTGCTCTTATACAACAAAATTAACGTTAACACAAAAATAAAAACAAACATTTTTTTGTAAAAGTTAAATCCATAATCGCGATTTTAATCATTTAAAAATGATAGAATAGATAATTTTCGCTCTTATCAGAATTTAATTTTACATAAAATTGATATAGGTAGAAAATATGTGGGTGTATTCAAAATGAAACTTTTTACGATTTAACATGCTGATATAAAATTGATTTCATGCAATTTAACTTATAAAAGGAATTTGAAATGTCTGAAATCCACAGAAGTTTAAATTTTTTAACACACAGAATTAAAAAAATTAATAAATTTTTTAAATTAACATTTCTACATGAAGTAAAGTCATATTAAGCATTAATAAAAAACAAACTTGCAAAATAACGAAATCAGATGGCACAGTTGAGTAATGCGGTCGTGCGTATAATGTAAAAACAAAGTTTATACATGCGACGAGGAAGCTAGGAGCGGGAAAGTTATTGTATTGAGCGTAGCGAGGCACGGAGGGGGGCATAGCCCCCCTAGTTAATTTTTAAAAATGATCTTCAGAAGATGCGAAAAATAGGGGTTCCCATTTAAAAATAATCACATTGACCTTCAAATGAGCTTGAAGCTCAAGCTCAAGGTCAAATTCGAAGTCACTATCAGATCACCGTTTTGACTTTCCAAAACTTTTGTATTTAAAGTTTTTTTTTAGCGCCCTTATTTTCCAAGATATTTAGGTGTGTCCATACTTTTTGAATGCCCTGTATATAATCCTTTACCACCACCTCTTTTAACCAAGAATTCCTTCAAAATTTACGTTATTCTGAATTTATCATTTAGTAAACCTCTTTAATTTCTTTCATAGGACGATATAATTTGCTGTATATATTATTGAATTTCATCGCATAAAGATTTAGCCCGTCTTATTAGACTGAAATTTTTGTGTTTCTTTTTCGAGAACAGTACAGTATATAATGATATCCATAATTTTACCAATTCCTTGTTGGTGTTCTTAATATGTTGCATCTGGATTGATTTCGTTACCCCTTGTGAACGTAATCAAGATTATCAGGATTACTGCCGTTTTCATTTTCCTGTAAAGAAAATCTTTTCTTATCCTCTTTGCACGCTTAAGTTATAACGACGTTTTTGTCCATGTATATGGCATAAATATAGAACCTTCCTTTTGTTTCTTGTACAATGTATCATAAAAAGGTAGAATTTCGTTTTTTCTTATTTCGTTGTATTTTTAGATGGTGTCCACGTCAGGTTCAATGACGTGTTTTTGCTGCTCGTCATAAGGTCCATAAAGAAGAGTGAGGGTGTAGTTTGTAGTACGATGCACACTGTGGTTGTAGATTAGAATAGCTGTAGTCATATGATTCTCCGTAATTTCTCTTGGATTTTGGTTTGTCAATATTCTTAATTTATCTCTTATGGTTGAGTGCAGTCTTTTTATTGGTCCATTGGACGTGTGCCAGTTAATCGTTGTTTGATGATAATTAATTTTGTGTATACGACAAAACTTTTTGAACACTACTGAATTAAATTCACTTCCATTATCTGTTGTGATTTTATCTAAAAAATTATGATGAGAAGCGACATGTCGCAATTTATTTATTACAGCGTTTTTAATTTAAAAGGCATCCTGACGTATTCATAATGTCCGTTTTCAACCATAAAGGTCGTTTTACTACTGAGTTCTTGTCTACACGTATATGGTAAAATCCTTGTACTAAATCTAGCGTGGAGATATTTTCAAACTCAATACTTTCGTTATGTTCAATAATATCACTGCCGGGCTTATTATGTTCAATAATATCATTGTCTGAATTATTATGTTTAATAATATAACTGCCTAAATTTTGTTGAAGCAGTTTTATTTTTCTTTTGTCTTTTTCATATATAAGTTTTTAAACATGTTCAACTATTAGCATGAAAATTTCATTTAAAATTATAAATGAACATAAGTTTGACACAGGTAAAAACAGTCAACCTCTTTATAACTGCCCATGCATAAAAGGCTCTAACATTATCTTGCTTCTCACAAACAATATGTGTATTGGTGAGAACGTTATACCAAATTATATCAAGTATGTCTTCTGATGAAGTTACAGAATCACTTCGGCGATGACACAGCACGCACATGTCTGAGCGCCATCGTCGTCGCCAAGGAAGCGCCTATAGCCGCGCACTGGTATACCCGCACACAGGTCTCGTAGAGAGAGAGACAGAAAGTCTAGTCGCGCAACTATCGGGAGGCAAGAGGAGAGGGACGCGTTGATAATGCGCGCTAGACTACAGGACCAATAATAAAAACTAGGCTATGAGAGCAAGAGTAAGAGAGAGAGCGTACATCTAAGTTATACGAGAGCGACAAAACGAGATTTGAGTGGTCGCGCATGCTCCTGATCGGGTCTATTGCCGTTCTAATTATATGCAAATCATGAGGATTTAACGGTAATGGAAAGCCCAATCCTTGCGCAGATCATCCCTCCAATTATTGCCGAAAAGTTGGCTTTGAAAGGAACGACGTTGGCAAACGGCAGGATTTAATCGAGAGAGTTACTGCTAAACTGTCAGCCGATTCAGAAGAGTTACAGTTGAACCGTCAACCGATTCAGAAGGAAGAAGTAGCTGAGTAGTCATCCGAATCGAAGGAGAAGAAAAACTTCGGCAGTGATGCAGAGTGTAGTCAAAATAGTTAGCAAGAGTGTTACTCGTGTGTGGAATGCTTTTTTTTTTTTTTTAATTTATTTCAAACCTCATAAAGGTTTATTTCTGCTACAGCATTATACAACATAAATATAAGTATTACATAAGTTCGTTAGTGTAGTACAGAAGTATCAATCGCAAATAAACTTACATAAACGCAACTAATCGCAAGTATACATGAGATTTGGTGACAGGAGATACAATATACGTTATAAGAGCTATTATCTTATAATTTCAGATTACAGTTTTTTAAAAAGGTCAATATTTTTTTGCAGAATTTGATGTTGTCTTTTGAACAAAACATTTCGATATTAAAAGTTACCAATAACCACAGATTGTGCTAATTGCTGCGAATTGTAATTTTTCAAGTCTTTTTCCTATGCCTTTACTTGGTGTATAGTAAACGTAAGACGCATAATCGATTATAGAGCGGACAAAGCTTTTATAAAAAATCATTACTGTTTCTGTATTAGAGCCCCACCATGTACCACAAAGAAATTTGACTATGTTGAGAGCTTTAGTCCATCTCTGAACAATAGAGTCTACTTGAAATTTGAATAATAGTCGGTGGTAAAAAATTATTCCTAGAAATTTCGCTTGATTAGTTGATTTAATTATTGTATCGTCAATTTTTATTTCTGTTGTTCCAGGGCGAATATTTTTATTATTAAAGTGAATATATTTGGTTTTACTTGATGTGAGCTCTAATCCTATACTCAGCAGATTTGTTTTGATGATTTACAGTTGTGCTTTTAATGAAAACTGCTACATATCCGCAAACAGAGAAGAAACTATACTTTTTGGAACATTAGAGGTGATGTTAGACGTATATAATATAAATAATAATGGGATGAGCACACCTCCTTGGGGAATTCTTTTGTATACTGTTCGAAACGAGCCGTCAAGGATTTCGATCGTCACACATCTTTCATGGGTGAGAAACTTTATGAATGAAATGAGCATTTTTGAACATCCTAGAGCGGCTAGTTTTGTTAGCAGAATGTCTATATTTATATTGTCGAAAGCGCCTTTAACATCAAGAAACGCTGCTAGCAAGTGCCGTTTTTCACCAAAGGCTTCTTCAACTTTGAGAGTGAGTATCGAGAGATTGTCCCCACATGATTTGCCTCGCCGAAATCCTTGCTGACATTTGGAAGAAAGTTGTGGTGCTCTACCCACCATTGCAGGGGATTCTTAACCATTGTTTCGAACAGTTTACATACACAGGAAGTGAGGGCTGTGGGTCGGAAGCTGTTGCCGTCCGATTTTTTAATAAAATGAATATAGGATTGTTTCCAAGCTTGCGGATAGCTATGTGACAAAAACATTTCGTTAAAACTATCTAAGAGAAGAAGCTTAAATTTTATTGGTAGCGATTGCAAAATTTCAAAATTGATTCCACCGGGGCCAGGAGCCGAGCCAATTTTTTTAGATTCTAGTGCAATATTTAGTTCTGAAAAGTGAAATGGGGTATCAAAAAAGAGGTTTTCGGAACATTCAGGAGAGCAGG
>JAWWEQ010050827.1:0-10961 GCA_035583055.1 Torymus tubicola
AAGATTTTCATTGTTTTTCGTCATGTTTGACGATTTAAATGCATGTAACTTTGCACTGAATTGTCCGATTTTAACCACCTTTAGCTTAAATAAAAGCTCTATCCTTGTACTTTAACTAGTAAAATGTAAAAATTCGTTGACATATTTGGAATAATTAATATTGCTTGATGATTGATGACTACTTTTCGTCAATTTTTCCCATACTAAATTCCCATAAGAAAAATTGATTTGACGATAAAAGGGTGTCACAAGACCGTTTTCGTTGGTAACAAGTTCTTATCGTCTGCCCTACGACCCATAGAACAAGAAAAAAATTACTTCAGAGGCATGCCTATGCCTTCAAAAATGTGCCTCTAAATAAATTTTGGTCGTTTTTGGAACCAGTTTAGGGCAAAGTTTCCGAAGAATTCCACATATATGGAAGTTTTCTTACAGTGCACATAAGTGATTGGCGGTGTGATTGTGAATGTATATATATTAGAACATTGTATTTTTTTAAATAATTGTTTACTGAATATGCTGATGTATTAATATTTTGTAATATCTATTTTTTACAATAAAATAAATACTTATACTAATACTTATAATAATAAATTATTGAAATTAAATCCACCTTTATATGAAAATTTTATTACAAAGGGGAATTACGGTATGTGCTCACCTTTTAATCTTGAAATATTTATGTAATATAGAATATATACAGATATTCGTTTTGAATATTGGAAGCTTTTAGAACCTGTTGTCACGCACAATACGTAAAATTGATAAATATTTGTTAAAACTGCATTGAAACAAATACGCAAGAAAAATCTCTAGATTTGTCATGCGAATTTAAACCTTGAACCAAAAAAAAATCTAAAACCAGCGTCAATCATTGGATTAACACCCAACCTTTTTCGCGTTTTATTTCTCATAAAATTGAAATTTCACGAATAATCGAATACTCTAAAGAAAACTCCATGAAACGAAGTTAACGTAGGCTGATTAAGAAAAAGTCGTGAAGCAGTATCTATATCTGTGCGCGTTCACGTATAAAGATTAGCTCTAATACCGAACGCTCGAAGCAAAGTACTTTTAAGACTCTTAAGTGATTTAACGAGAGACGAAATGTTCTCTAATCTCCCTTTTGCGCAAAATACACAGAATTACGTACTTACATGTATATATCTATATGATAAAAATATAAGCGTGACATTTAAACAACTATAAATCGCGTATGCACACGCGATTCGTTCCGACCAATCTTTTAAAGGGGAGCAGTCACCTTCATATATATACCTTACACACGCGCTTGCGCGCAGAAAAAGCTTGTATACGTGCGTGCAGACTAGCAAAAAAAAACACACTTCGAAAAAAAATGTAAACCACGTATACCTCTCGCGACAACCTCTTTCTGGCTTGAAAAGATCTTCGCGAGTAAAAGGTCGTCATGTAGTGTATATACACGACACAAAGGGACGGCTGCGCACATCCGGAGCCCGTACGTGATTTGCGTTTAATTGCCGAGGGGGAGGTTCTGATCGATACGAGAAGGAGAAGGAGTGAAGCGAGGAAGAAATAAAGAAAGAAACTCACCGACTTCTCCGTAGCTGCTGGCGCCGTCGAGAAGGGCGCAGATCAAAAGTAGCAGCACCGGCAGCAGGCGCGGCAGCGCCTCCTCCGGTCCTCCCCGTCTTTTACGGCCCATAGAGAAGTCCCTGGAACGAGGAATAAATTTCATTAGAGCTGCTGCTGCTATGCTGCACTGCAAGTGAGGAACGTGCGAATTTCCCACGATGCTAAGACGTTGAAGACGAGTGAGAGAGAGAGAGAGGGAGAAAGGGAAGTATAGATAATCTCACTCCTTGCGGTTAAAGGCAAGAAGCATTTCCCGTCCCGTCGCGTTATAGTTGTTTGCCAGTTTGTGTTTTATAGCTACGCCTGCGGGGTAATATAGCAGTAATGGTAGGGCGGCTTGTTTGATCTTTTACCATATATTTTTTTTTTTAAGTTGATTGAATGTAAGTGTGTGTGTGTGTGTGTGTGTGTATATAAAAGATGAATTCTTTGATGTTCCGATGTGAGTTTTCAAAGTGGGTCAAACTTTTTACCAGGGGAATTTGTTTATGCGGGAAAATGTGAAATAACAAAGGTACAGTGTTTGAAGGAATGTCGAGGGAAAAGTTTAAGCATGAAGAATGGTCGGTGCGAGTATCATGTCTTGCTAAAAACTTGTTGCGAATGTATTTGTGTTGGTGGATAAAGTAAAAAGTTAAATTTAATATGAAAAATTACATTTCTTCTTCTTATTATTATTATTCAACTTTTTATCTTGACGTTGTTAAGATAATGGAGGTACATTTTGTATATACAAGCAAAAAAATATGTTTCGTTTATTATCAAAAATATTACTCGTATACACTTTATTCGAAATTCAAACATCAATAGCCAACGAAACAGACAAGATGATCCGGCGTGGGAAAAGAAAAAATGTGTTCCGGTAAATGACACTCGGCCATATAAATCGATGGCCTCGTCTTCATCGACTTGCCTGCGGTGTGTGTATATATACTTTTATATATCCGCATGGTGCGAAAAGAGAGAGAGTTTCGTAAAGCCGCCCACGAGGAAATAGCCAACCCCGATTCCAGAACTCATTCCGAGTGGCCGCGCACTGGGGGTAAAGGTCAGCTGTAAAAGACGAAGGCAATTGAGCGAGAGGAACCGCACCGCATTATGGGTAGCTGCGTAAGTATATACCTTATAGATGTATACTTTGCTCCTTTAATTTTTTTTTCCTCCCTGAATTTTCATACACGACGAGATTTCCCAAATTGTTCTGGCAGTGACGGTACGAATGCAATGATGGGGGAGGAGGAAGACGGAAGTGATGGTCGTTTGGTCTGATTTTGTCATGAATAATTTATGAAAAATATTTTTATATATTATTTTTTTATGACATTTTTCAGTGTTACTTTAATGTCTGTCAGAGAAATATTAATACAAATTAGTATAATTTATTTAAATTATTAAGCAAAAAATTTTGTTATAGAAGTAGAAGTTGTAGGGAAATGTCTGTTTCAGTTTGTTAATATTTTATAAAGTTTTCACTCATCCGACATCTTTTAGCAAAATATTTATCAGAAAAAATAATAATACAAAGTACAACTAGAGTTTGAAATTAAAAGTTTCTGAAGTAGTAAACGTTTCATAAAGAAAAAAATCAACTGAAGTCAAGATTGCTCGTGGGCCTTGAAGTGAGCACTCAAAAGCGCCCGAGGGATGGTCCACCTCAATAGCGTCTAGAATGTAAATCGGCGTTACAGCAGAACTTGCAGAATATATATAGCTTTTGCGATTCCTTAGAGGTTAAAAGGGAATGTAGATTTGACCGGTGAACAGAGGTGTAAAAACGTTTTCTTTACAGAGGCATTGTCAAAAGTATATAGAATATAATTCCGTTATTACGTGTTTATTGAAAAATGGAATAAAGAAAATTTTCATATTTATTTTAGTAATACGAATTTTATACTTTTTAAAAGGCTTGTGTATGAAAAGAATTTTTAATTTTTCTATGTAGGTTAACGTCCCTTTGGGGTAAAATAAAGTGATGAACTTTACAATTATGTCTTCCATTATACGTTTAGTAAAATGATTTTTACTTAAGAAATAATATACGGCATCATCATAAATTTTTCTTTTACAAAATTAATACATTTTTTTTGTATCGCTGATCTTTACTAAATGAAACAAAATTTATAAATTCAAGATTATTGTAAGAAAACTATTATCATTCTTCTGCTTTACTTTCGCAAGTAGTACGAGTCAGGATTAAAGTAGACTGGAAGAATTCTGAATGTAATAATTTAACATTTAATATTTAGTATTCCATAGTCTAATAAACGAATAAACAAATGTTATAAAGCATGGATTTTGCGTTCTATATAATCCAATTATGTTGATTGTATAATACGTTACTGGTTCACGTAATAATTCTTCGTAATAACAACTGCATCGGAAAGTAGAATGTTAAATTAAAAATTTTCATTTTATTAATAGGATTTTAAAGCACTTACAATCAATTTCAACGCTATATGCATTACATAAACTAATTTATTTAATTTATGTTTTAATAGATAGGTTGCAATTATTCACATGTTCGTTATATGATTCTTGAATAAAAGTTTTGTGTTATTTGATATTTTGTATAAATATTAATATTTTAATAATAATCATCAAAGTTTACAGGTAATCTTGTATAGATTGTGTTATTTTCCTAATTTAAATTGGTATCATCAAAGCATTATTAGATAACTTATTTTACACCGTGACACTATGTTTCACAGAAATTTAATTTTATTTGACCATTTGTGAAAATGAAAATAAATTATGTACTAAATAAACTTCTTGCTTTTATTAATGAACACGACAATCAAAATAAAAGCTTCGAATTGGTATTCAAATTAGTTTGTTATAAACGCTGCAGAAGACCAACGCGTTTAATATCAAAGTGTTGAGTTTAATGCTTAATTTCACGTGTAAGTCATTAACATTTGTAATTACTTTGCGTAAAGCGTAGACTCACTGTACTAAATATATTATGAAATATAAAATTTTATTACCATGTTTTAACACTTGCAATATACGATGATTTACAGTTTACGTTAAAGAATAGTATTTTAAATATTGACTTTATTAATAAAAATGCAAATCGATACATGGTCAGTATTTTCTAAATATTACCTTGAAACTCACTACGTGTCTCGTAAGAAATTTTCAACAGTTTAAAACGTATTTTTAATTTTATTATAACAAAAGTTTTATAATAAAACTATCTGCTTCACAGCTTTATAAAAGTTCAGTAATCTATATCCAAAACCAAAACTTGAATGAAAAACAAGAAAGTATCAAACACCACGTTTTAGTAATAATTTTAATAATACAAGCTTCGGATAAAATTACGTGCTCTCGCACACGATGCCATGCTTTAATAAATTTGCATAATAAATGACTTTACGAAGAAGTTCCATAATAAATACGGCTCAGTAGGTGACATCGTGCAGCGACACTCGCATGTTAATCACCAACTCGGTATTATCCGCGTCCCCGTCACTTTCGACATTATTAAAAATTTATCAATGTTTTTCCGTTCACTCGCTCGTTATATATCTTTAATTAATTTTGAGAAATAATTAATCATCTTGTACAGCATACATAACATGCAAAATTGAAAAGTTACTCTACCATACGACGCTGGTGCGTCGATGTTACCGTCGCATCGCATACAAACGTACTCCTTAACACGCCACAATCCGATCTCTCCTGTATACGCAAATCGCGATAATTTTCTGATTTGCATGAGGAGTCATGACAAAATGCTGACTATATATATAAACACATAAGCAACTACGAGCGTTGGATTTTCACGAAAGGAAAGGGACTTTCTTGTGGTGAACGCGCGTGCGAGCGACCCACATTTAATGTACATGTATATAAGCAGGTTCGTGCAATTTTATCGTGGCAGGTGGTCGTTTATTATTTAAGGTGAGTTTAATACGGTTCATTGTTTTAGACATTGTCAAGCGTGAATGAATGCAGCAGGGGACTAATTCTTTGTTAGATGTCTGGGTTGGAGTTGTATAGGAGAATGTTATTTGGAAGATGTTGAATTTGTAGGAAGAATAATTTTGGAATTAAACAAGCGCTATTATATATAAATGATTTTATCAAAAGGACTATTAATAATAATAATGCGATTGTTATTATAAATAAGTGTATCAAAGGGGCTATTATTAATAATAAACGGTATAACTTTTAGTGAAAGATATCTTTCAGTTTCATAGAGTATATATACACTTTGGCGAATAATAATTATTACAATAACAGTAAAGGAAATTTTACAATACCCTGCAATCGTGTATTCGTCCTTATTTGCATACAGTTTACAACACTTTGAACACAAACTGACCAAGAAAACATGCGAAACTATAATCACAGTTCAGTAAATTACTCGTTCATGGATGCAAAAACCAACACACCATATACATAAGTCAGCAATTTAGTAGTTGGTTTCCGTTACCCTGGATTCTTTTGAACCGTTAAAACAACAGTTTCCAAATTCACGCTTGACTCGAGGCAGACCGCGCACAACTCTGCGGTAACTTTGCAAAACCATTTGCCAATAACATACACATAGCCCTAATTCTCATGCACAATTATTCTCGAAACTTCTCGCGCAACTTCCCCTCCCTTGTAGCCCATAAATAGACTCTTGGTCTCTCTCTCACTCTCTAAAGTCACCGAGTCGAAATTTAAGCAGCCAGTATAGAAACTTTCTCTCTCTCTTTTCCTCTCGCTCTGTGAGTTCCGCGGGTGAACAAACTGATGCCTCTGCGTCTTCTACCCCCTCCCTTTCCTCTCTTCCCATTACCCTCTCTCTCCTCTTCACCCGTCGTAATGAATTTACGATGAACCCCGGTGAAGAGTCGCCCGCCGGCTGAACTTTGTCAACACGTTCGGCCGCGCCGCGGGGGTAAAAGAGCGAAGACGTTATATAGGTATATATATGTATATATAACTGTCTTTCTTTCTCTCGCTCTCGGGTATATACGCGCGCGCGCGTGCAAAATCGATATCGGCTATTCTCTTCTCTCACACGTTCGCTCGTCTCTGCACGATAGAGCCGCCTTTAGCGCGCGCGCGCGCCGTAATGGATTGGCTTTTGCCCCCCCCGAGTCAGCCGGCCACTGCGTGCGACGCGTTCTCTCGTGTCTGCCTTATAGCGCGTAATAAACTTATTATTTTACTTAAGCGCTAAAGACACGTGAGTATGAGTGTGTGTGTGTGTGTGTGTGTGTGTGTGTGTGTGTGTGTGTATAGATATATGTGCTTGCAACGCGTTTTTGTGCGCAAGCTCGTCGGAGAATTTTTAGACGCTGGCGCGGGGTTAAAATGGGGTTGAAGACGATATTTTTAGGTATCTTATTCAAGGGTGGATAAAATAATTTTAGAATGGTTTTTCTTTATCTTCTGTGCTGGAAAGGTAGAAGAAGAAGAAGAAGAAGAAGAAGAAGAAGGAGAAGAAGAAGAAAGCTTTCTTCTTGGAAATGAAAAAAATGGAAATATATATTTGAGAGGTTGAATTAACTGACGACGATATTATATTATTATACGTTACTGCGAAAATACGTTTCGCAAAGTTTATAAAAAAAAGTTTCTGCACCTTAAAAACTTTACAGGGTGGGTGAGAGAGCATATCAAAAGTTATAGCAAACTTTTACCCGCAGCGCGATGCTCCACGTTATATAGAAAGGACATTTTGCTATATGCCCTTATATATAATACTGCGTATAACTATCTAAGTTTAAAAATTATAATCCCGAAGCCTCTAACGCGATAGAAGTCAACTCTGTTAAAAGCGCTCGAGAACGGCGAACGCGCGCATTCTCAACATTGTTACGGTTCTTTAAAACTTCTATATGCCCCTCGTGCGGGTACACACACACTAAGTTCGGCAGCTATAGTCAATGTTTTAGTAGGCGATGCGCGCGCGTACGCCATTAAATTCTCGTATAATACATATATATACGCATACTCGCATACACAGCGAAAAAAAGTTTCCTTGTAGCATGAGATTTTCTAGAGCGATTTTTTATGATGATTCTAGAGCGAACGACACTGTTAATGCCTATCATTTTTATACCTCTTCTGATAATCGCTCCGCAAGCGCGTCGATAGTCGCCATAGAGATGAGACTTATCTCGAGTATACGCACGCACAGACCTCATTATAGTCGTTGACTGACGCGCTCTTGAGTGGATATCTCCCGTACTTTTAGACCTGTATTTGTATAGTGAAATCTTTGCACCGGCGCGTGGAAGTCGGCCGATGAATAATATACGTGCACGAGGGGTTAGGTTTTATCAAATGGAAATACGTGGATCACTCATGCGCAGCATACACGGCTGAGCGAACGCGTTTGGATTGAAAAAAACCTGGATCAGCGAACGTGCCTTGCTCGAGTCTTGATTATGGAAACATTCGGTAAAAGCGCGTGATGGTGTGAATTTTTAGTTGGATGTCGGTTGGGGATTATTATTTTCTGAGAAGATCGTTCTTCGAAGGATCATAATAATAATGCTTGAAAATGTTGGTTTTAAAGTCTTTGAGGGGTGTTCGAAAAATTTCATAATTCAAAGTTTTTTCTTTGCATTATTGTATATGATTGCGTTATACACGAAAGAAAAAAAATTTAATCGCAAATTCGTAGAAAAGTTATTTTTCATTGCTTTTCGAAGAACCAGAGATTTTAATTTATTAAAAGCATAATAACTGCTACTTTGATGTTCTTAAAAATCCCACGCAAAAGAAACTGCTATGCAAATAATAAAATTCTCTGAAAATCTTTTGATTATTCTTTGAAAATGCTCGGATAATATTAGTACGAGTTAAACGGAATAATTTGAAAAGCACAGTTAAATGTGTTACGATTCATGAACTAAAAGGGATAGTTCACAAACTTGTTATTCGAAAGTGGAATAGTACGCTTAAGATCCGCTTCTTTATTAACGTGAGTTTGCATGAAGAAAGTTCAGTTGTCTGAATAAACTCGAGTCTCTAACTAGACTCGCACAGGAAGTATTTGCACTGTTATCAACGGTATAGCTTTAAATAAAAGATGTCGCAGGCAAACATTCAATTAATAAGATATAACGAGTTGTGTATCTATGTATTTAGGGTAATTTTTAGATAAATAATGATATGGAGAACGTAATTAAGAAGAAAATTGAAATTTAATTACATAAGTGATATAACAAAATTTTTATAATATTTGTATCCGATCTTGTAGTTATGGAGTTAGTATACATCACTAAACTTAATACAAACTTTGAACTTACTAAAAGTTTAAAATATGATATTAATTAATAAACTTTCAAGGTCTGTTTCAATTTACAAGGTATAGGAAAATACTATCACTAACAATGGACATGCCAACGTGTACTAATCCGATGCTATGCAGTATAAAGTAGAATTCATAAGGTTCTGTTTTATGCAAAGGGTATTTACATTAATGGAAAAGTCACGAGATAATCACTATTTCAACGTTTCTTGAAGTTTGTAAAAAAGTGTTTTCATTTTCAAAAAATTCTGTCAAAAATGAGTACTACATATACAGTAAAAATTACTTGAAAACTAATTATATATACATTTTGACAAAAAAAAGTCACTTTTTCTAAATTATTTTATACTTGAAACTTTAAAATGCAAAAACTATATAACTAATCCCTCGTTATTTTGTACTGAACTCGCTGAATTTTCAGAATGAGAACTTTTGATTTGCCTTCTCTTTGAAACACGAAAACCCACATAATATTACTCGAAAGAGCAAGTATCCAATTTTGTAAAACGAATATTTGCTTCCAAGTTGGGATGCACTCGATCATGTGCGCTCGCACGGTTCATCGAGCAAAGAGGAAAGTCGTGTGAATGTCTAAATATTAGCTTCAGTTAATTTTTGATTCTCGTGCTATACCACTGCACGAATGTACTTTGGGAAATGTAAATTGATCCATGAGATTAATCAGTTTACTATTATTATCAAGAACAATAAATCATGATTTTACAGGCATGGTTGATCTTTTTTGCTTAAATGATGAATGGTCTGATCTAATCTGATCTGTTTCACTTATAAGGTGACGCGCGTTACAAACGTTACTTGATGTACTTTAATTCACTTCTCATTTATATGAAATAATATTTTTTACATAAAACTATATAGAATATATCAGTTATATACGATTATTATTATTATTTAAAACGGAATAACACTCCATGATTAAATTTTAAATGCGTATTTCAAATAATACATACATATAACATCGTTTACTATAGACTGGAAATAACTAAGGCTGAAATAATTTCATCGTAATTCTTTGATCAAATTGAAGCTATAAAAAAGCGTATACACGCATTGTGCGCTAAGAATTTTATGCGGTCTACGTGACGACGCTCTTTTCAGGTCAGAAATCCTATATTACTCGTTTGCGCGTTCGCTCGCACAACCTCTTTATCCTAATTTTCAGCAGTTGACTGCGCGCTTTTTTCATTAGTGCGTCGTTGATTAAAAGTATCGCGGGGCAATGAGCGTATAAAAAGTGCGCCCATGATGTCGAATAACTATATTTTTTAACTTAGATTAAAAAAGTAATTTTCTTTCACCTTTGAACAGAGAAAGGTATCTCCTGTCTGGTAGATTACAGAAAAGCGTTGTTAATGTTGTTTAGTCGCGGCAAAATAGTTTTATAATATCATATAAATGTATCATTTTTTATAGATTTAAAAATGCAATCCAATCGAAATTAAGAGCTTTCAATTTTTTAACGGCTGCCATCAAGTGCATCAATTGACGATAAAAAAATTTTATATTGTTTTGGAAAAAATTTATTTGTTACAAATGTAGAAAAACTTACACAACGAGAAAATTCCAAGTTCAAACGTTCACCAATTAGTCCATGCGTCGAAAATGCTGACATTTACAAATACTTTATGGTTTAATTTTTTTGAAACATCAGCCAACAAATTTCTCCTAAACCTTTTCTCAAACAAACACGTATATATTTTCTCGAGAAAATCCACAATAACAAGATTAACTCTCTCTCTCCCCCCTTTCTCTCTCTTTCAGACTCAAATCAATAACACTTTTTTCCAAAAAGATTGGTTAATTCCAAACCGCAAAAAACTTTTCGATATCATCAATAAACAAAACCCTACCAACGTCTTTATTCACGGCCATTCATTACGGAAACAAATAATAAACCTTCATCATCCCGGACGCTTATTCAATCCGCGCATCTTTCCACTCTATACGCAAATTGGCCTGTCCGAAAAAACATTTCCTCCGCCTCTCTCGCTCTTCCACACACAAAAAATAACATAAAAACGGGCAGCTTCCCTTTCTCCAGCCACCCGTGAAACCCCATATA
>JAWWEQ010050828.1:0-10960 GCA_035583055.1 Torymus tubicola
TGTCCACAATGTGCTCGAGATGTTTTCCATGAGAAATAGAAGGCGAAAGAGTAGACGCAGCGCTTTTCCGGCGCGCGAAACCACGGCTACAGCGCGCGGACTACGTCTGCCTCGTTGCCTATACATAATAACCTTTCATAAGCTTGTGCTGGACGGGCTCTCTGAGTGGGCTCTCGAGTCGCCGAACTCGTTGCTTTCGCAAACTATCGTACTCGCACAATTCAGAGCTATTGCGAAATCTGCTAGAGCATTATAGTTCCATCAGCTCTTCCGACACATATCCAGCAAGCCCGATAATAGAATTCTCTCAGCACTAAATGATTCCGAATTAGATATACTCGTGTTTACTTGCGCTCGGCTAGTCACAATTTTTTTTCCGTGCATTGATAAAGACAGAGACGTAGAGACAGAAACTGACAAGGGCAAAAACAGAGATTGATACCCAGAGACAAAGACGAAAAGACAGAGACAGACAGTCAGTAGTAGAGACAGAGACATAGAGACAGAGACGTAGAGACAAAGACAGACACTGGAGACACAGACAGGGAAAGAGAAACAGAGATACAATCAGAGAGATAGAGACTTACAAGGGAAGGCAGGGAAGTGGCCCTCTCCGATTTTCTTGAAACTTTGCACATCAGTAGATTATCGAAAAATATTAAATACATTTTTTTTAGCTGCTGACACGATGATTAAGGAGGCGAAAACCATCCTTAAAGTTTACCCCTAAATATCGCCGTTAAACACTTTTACAGATATTTTCACTTCCAATCAATATTTTTGAACCAAATAAAATTATTTTTATTAACCCAATGACCAATATCCCAATAGTAAAATCGACTTAAGAGGTGGATCCAATACTTTCGACGAAACTTTTTTAAAAATTTTTAATTTCGATAAACAGTGTCTTTTTGACGCCGCTGAATATCAATTTATAAGCATATTTCCAAAATTCATAATATTGAATCTAATATGGTGGAAGAAATTGACAATGAGAGTGAGATGTGTGATTTTTGCAGAAAATTTCCACAATAAATTTTTACAGATAATTTTATATAAAAAAAAATTTGATATAAAAAAAAATTTAATTTTTATTTTAATAAAAAATTTAAAATTTAAATTACTACACAACTATACTATTCAGCCTACTGTATCAGCCGAGGGTAAATTGCTTTCGCCTTTATGTTCAGTATTGAAAGAGGGAAGAGGAGATTTTGGACCCTGGGTTAAGCAAACCCTATTTACTCCAGAAAATATATTAATACGAGCTTCGAAATCTGAACAACTTTCTAAGGAACTTTTTTAGACATGGATAAGAGAAGTATTTCTGAGAAGTACTAAAAATTCATCTGTGCTACTTTTGGACTCCTAGAGTGGTCAATGCCAAAGTACTGTACAAGAAGTTATACCAAAAGAGGTGAATTTAAAACTAATGACGATACCACCGGGTACGACTGGTAAAATTCAGCCTCTAGATGTTTACGGATTTCGCTTCTGGAAAAACTTCGTAAGAAAATTATTAGATATAATTATTTTGATGGATTATGATGTCAATTTACACGAGAGAAATAATATCATTAAAATGCAATCTCTCGTGCATAATCAGTTATTATCTCCAAGATTCCATAATACTTTTAAATATTCATGGTTCAAAAGTGGATATTTAACTGACAGACTTCCAGAATTTCATAATCCTGTTGAATTTTGCTTCAATACAACAACAGAACCTGTATGTAGCTATCAGGACAATATTGGAATTCTAACTTGGGGCTGGTTTAAACAACAATTGTGCTTAAATCATTATTTTACGGAGTATCATTATTGCAAAAATTATAAACCATAGGAATAATATATAAAACAGCTGTGATTATCAACAATTTCAAATATTCAATTAATAGAACAAATTGTACTCTATGAAAATTATTGTACTGTTATAAAAAATATATATCAAAAATAAAATAAAATTATTATCAAATTAACAACAAGAAGAATGCTAATTGTTTTTTTATTCATTCAAAATTACTGCATGCATTAACTTTGTATTAATCTCTTGATAGTTTGTAATCCCTGCTGAAAATAAAAAATTCATGTTCATTAAAAATCCTTTACGATTTCATTGTTTATTATTATCTTTTATTTATATATCCAATAGAAAGTCGACACATTTTAATTAATTAAAATTATAATTTAATAGACTTTATGTAAATTTAATAACTGTAAATAAAAATAAATTAAAATTAATTTTTTTTTCATATAAAATTATCTGTAAAAATTTTCTGCAAAAATCACACATCTCACTCTCATTGTCAATTTCTTCCACCATATTAGATTTAATATTATGAATTTTCGAAATATGGTTATAAATTGATATTCAGCGGCATCAAAAAGCCGCTATTTATAGAATTTAAAAGTTTTTAAAAAAGTTTCGTCGAGCATATTGGATCCACCAATTTAAATTTTAAAATTTATGACAAACTCGTGTCTGTAATAAAAAAACTAGAAGATTGTAAAAATAATTTTTTTTATTTATTTTGAGTTAATTTTTTAATTTTTATTAGGAAAATGTACTTGATACAATACAATTCTACCCCCTCAGTCGATTTTACTATTGGGATATTGGTCATTGGGTTAATAAAAATAATTTTATTTGGTTCAAAAATATTGATTGGAAGTGAAAATATCTGTAAAAGTGTTTTAACGGCGATATTTAGGGGTAAACTTTAGGGATGGAAAAATGATATCTGTTTGAAACAATAGAAACACACTAAATTTAACATATTGTATTGTAGATTACAATTAAAATTTTCTCAAAATTCTAATTGGGGATTGACCAGCGGAGCGAGTAGGGGGTACCCCCCTAGTATATACGTATATGGGCTATTTCACGTGCAATGCAGCTCAAAATTTGTAGACACTTAGTTTTTTATGAAAAAAACACGTTCTAAAATTTTTAGAGTAATATTTCAATAATCACAAAACTATCTGAGGAAAAAATACGTCGAAAATGCTTATCACATAATTTTTTTAAATGCATTTTGATATCGCAAACACGAGTTAGAAACAGCATGTTCCGACGCTCGCGCGCCGCGCTGGGGTGGCTGACGTGAAACGCCTGTGTGTGCGTGCGTGCGTGTGTGTGTGTGTGTGTGTGTGTGTGTGTGTGTGTACATATGTGCATATACACCTTACACGCACATATACGTGTAAATAAACCAGCTAATTGGACAATATTATTTTTTTTTTCTTTTATTCCCCTAAAAAAACCGGCTGAATATACGTTTTCAAACTCAACGAGGTTTTGTTCTAGGAAGCTCCAGAAACAATTTCCTGTTAGATTTTTCGGGGTAGCTACTTTTTTTAACTCGTGGCAGTTCAAGCCCATCGTATTACTTAATGGTTTAATTTTAAAATCAAACGAAAGATTCGTTGATTTTTTTATGTTCGAGCGCAATGGCGGAATAGCAGCAATAGCTGCATTATTGTATACTAAATTCAAGGTAGCTGGGGTACCATGTTTAGAAAAGCTAATGAAATTGTCTCAAGAAATGACAAGTCCTGAATTTGCAAGTGAGTAGCCGACACCAATGGTCAAAAGTGATAATGATTTTTTTGATTTTACGGACAATTATGAAAACCCAGTGCTGACGTCTTCGTTTGTTGGTCCTGAAAACAACGACCATGAATTACTGCGGTACTTTCAAGATACATGTAAAACACTAGATATTTTTTAAAAATATCCAGTTATCAAAAAGTTATTTATTAAGTTCAATACTCTATTGCCTTCATCAGCGCCTGTTCAGAGGTTATTTTGACAAGCAACACCATTTGCCTAAATTAAATCGAATGCCCGTTCATTTATTTGAAAAAAGAATTTTATGTAAAATAAATACACGAAACAATTAAAAAAAAAGATCAATTTGTTTTAATTTATCTTAGTTCACAAAAATAATTCATGGATACTAATAATGCAACTATTGCATAGCAAACAAAATTATGACATTTTAAAGTACCGCTGGGAATAGATTGGCAGTTAGCTTTTTCAAATTTTTTATTTTTATTTATTTAACCAGAGTAAGGTACAATATAGAACTATACAATTCGTAATAATTATATTAATCTTACATTACATTAGTAATCCAGCAAAAGAAACAATTTTTCCTGTGAGCTGATCCGGTTTACTTAATTCTAGACTTAAGACTAATTCTAAACCTAATTATAAACTTAAAACTAATTAAACAATAAGTAAAATTTGATTTAATATATAGCTTGTTACGTATGAAGTGAACTAAATATTTATTATGAGTTCGTAATTTTTCTTTTAGCAGTTTCTTTTTATCCATTCTTTTAGTTTGATTTTTTTGCTGCGTTTTGATCTAATGGTTTTTAGTTCGTATGTAAGATTATTAAAGAGCATTACTAATATAACTATTTTTTATGCTAATGGTTTTGTGTCTTTTCGGTATCTGTATATTTTTATTTCTTGTAGAAGTTGTAGAGTTGATGAAAGATTGCTGCAGATTTTCATAATGGTAGGAAAGTGATTTATAAGCAAATATTTGATCAAGATTCATAGGGTTTTTGTCGAGAATCAATTTATTCGTATTGATTATCTTAAGTAGTTTAGTTTGCAATCTTTTAAGTAGGCTAATGTTGGTAGAATTCGCACCTCCCCAGGCAATTGTTCCATATGAAACTATGCTGTGAAAAAATGCGTAGTATACCATCCTTAAGGTGTCTATTCTCATAATTTTTGCTAGTTTAAAGAAAATGAACGTAAGATATTTGGATTTGTTGTAGATGTACTCTACATGTTCATTCCACCTCATATTACTATAAAAAATTATTCCTAGATACTTATTGTTATCTACTTTATTGATTTTTGTTCCTTGTATTCTTATTTCCAGATTTTTTGGTGTGCTACTGGCCGGGTTTCCAAATTCAATATAAACTGTTTTATCCTTGTTTAAGGAGAGCTTGTTTAGAGCTAACCATGTAGATATTTTGTTTAGAGTTTCATTCATATTAGTTTCAACTTCTTTCCAACTTTTGGCATATCTAAAAGAAGATCGTTTATATATTAAAGGAACAATAGTGAACCCAAGATTGTTCCTCGAGGAACTCCAATATTAATTGTCTTGAATTGACTACTAGTATTATTAAGCTTTACTTTTTGTTTTCTATTTTCAAGATAGTGCGTTTTTCCTCGAATTCCATAATTGAATAATTTATTTAGAAGAATCTGGTGGTTTACGATATCAAAAGCTTTGGTCCTAGAAAGCAATGGCTATAGATGAACTTCTATTAAAATTCTCATAGATTACATTTCATATATGGAAAAGAGCATCTTTTGGACTTTTTTTTCCTAAAACCATATTGATTATTCGCAAGTATTTCACATTTGTTTATGAAGCTAGTTATCCTTTTATGTACTATTTTTTTCTAGAATTTTGGCAATACTGAAGATGAGACATATAGGTCTATAATTATTTGCTTGTCTTTTGATTTATGTATGGGTATAATTTCTGCAGTTTTTAAGGCATCAGGCCAGATGGCTTTTGCTATATAATTATTGAAAATATGGGTTAATGGTTTGAGTAAGTGTTGCACTAATGTTTTTAACATTTTAGTATTTATATTATCAACGCCAACATTTTTGTTATCCATATTATAGATAATTTTTTCAATTTCGTAGTGATTTGTTGGGTAAAAAAAGATACTTTTATTATTAATATTTGGTAGCTTGATTGCCTCGCTATTAGGAGTTTCAACTTTTTCACATAATTTCTTGCCAATATCACAGGAAAAATTGTTCATATGTTCGGCTATATTTTCAGGATCCGTTATTTTTTCAGTTTCGTTAACTATGTAGTTAATATTCTGATTCATTTTCCGATTTTTGCCGATCTTTTGATTTATAATGTTTCATAAATTTTTTGGATTGCTAAAGCTAGTTTCTATTAGTTTCTTATCGTACAGCTCTTTTGCTTTATTTATGATTTTTTTTAATGCATTTGTAAAGTTCTTATATTCTAACTTTTTTACCGTATTATTTGGATCTTTTTTCCATATTTTGTACAGTTTTTTTTTGGTCTTACAAGATTTAATAATAGCGCTAGTTATCCAATTATTTCTTGGATGCGAGTTATTTGTTTTGTTAGCTTTTTTAGTAAATACAGCTTTGTTTAGACATATTTTTATATTTTCTAACAGTTGATTCATACTTAAATTGGGGTCATTTATTAACAAAATATGAACTACCTGCTAAGTCAGATGGTCTAGTAATGTTACGAAAACCTGGGCAGTAGCCGTGCTCCATAAATGTATGTAAAAATTCTTGATTAAGGGTGTCAAGATTAGAAATATCAAAATTAAAGTCTCCGATAATGAGATTATTTTTATATTTTTCGTTATGAGAGATTAAGTTTTTCAACTTTAATAGAAAGTCCGTTTTTTTAATATCATTAAATTATTATTTTCTAGTGCGATTTTAGAATTAACAACTTTAAAATTATCAATTTCTAATATTTCTGTTGTTTCAATTACGAGGTCTTTAATGTAAATTACCAGGCCATCAATTTGTTCGATATAAATACTGTTATAGTACATTTTATACCCTGTTATATTGAACGAATCAGGATGTATAAGTTTCCTAGTTTCGCTGCACACAATAATGCATGGCTTTATATCAAGGCTTTTTAATAGGACTAGCAGATTATTAAAATTAGCATACAAACCTCTAATATTTACATTTAAAATAACTTCCCTTTCAAAAGCCATGCATTTGTTCAGCTGGCAAATATTATCATAATTATAGTCTCTATTTATAATCCTGCTCTGCATATTAGTTACTATATCAATACTGCTATTCATTTTCGTTTTTTTGTTTTGGTGTCTCATCATTTTCTGGCTGTTGTGTGTCTGTGGCTACTATACTTGCGAATCTTGCTCTTCTTACTGCTGGTTTCCATTGAATTTGCAAACTTTCTATTTTACCGAAATATC
Source organism: Torymus tubicola (assembly GCA_035583055.1). Lineage (NCBI taxonomy): Eukaryota > Metazoa > Arthropoda > Insecta > Hymenoptera > Torymidae > Torymus > Torymus tubicola. The sequence goes on from JAWWEQ010050828.1 coordinate 7,003, forward strand.
TCGGAAATGTAGGTTGAATCGGGTAATCAGTCTTATCTATAAATTTTTTTATTTTTGATTTCAGAATTTCACAAAGTTCACTATCAATTGCTGTATGGTTTGTGTCATATTTCATATATATGTGCAGTTTGTTGTCAATTGTAAGTTTCGAGTTTTTTCTTAGTAGCCAATATAGTTTTCTTAACTTCAAATTCAGCTGTTTCCTTTTAGTCCAGATGTGCATTCTCCAAGTGAGTCAAATTCAGCTGTTTCCTTTTAGTCCAGATGTGCATTCTCCAAGTGAGTCAAATTCAGCTGTTTCCTTTTAGTCCAGATGTGCATTCTCCAAATGCGTCTCCTGTCAAGGTGCATTCCAAGGTATTTGACTGTTTCACTCTGTGGTATTTGTTTTAAATTTAATATTACCGGAGGACAAGCTTTTTTACGATGTGTAAATGTGACGTGAGTTGATTTATCTTCGTTTATTTTTATTCTCCATTTTTTGTACCATTCTTGTGCATCATGTAAATAAGCCTGGAGTCGTTCTGAGGCTGTTTCTACGTCTTGATGGCATGCCATTATTGATGTATCATCTGCATATGTTGTTATTGTCATATTTTCGTGTATCGGTAGGTCAGCCGTGTAAATCAAGTACAAGATAGGGCCGAGCACACTACCTTGGGGAACTCCTGCTTTGATGTGCTGTATTTCAGATATTGTAGAGTTGATTTTAATTTGAAAAGTTCTATTGCTTAAGTACGACTTGAGCAATATGTAGTACTCTGAAGGCAAGTATTTTTTTAATTTGAGTAAAAGTTCTTTGTACTAGACTTTATCAAAAGTTTGGGACACATCTAAAAATGTGACATTCTATTTACTTGCTCGATTGTGGCATGCTTGTGGCGAAAACCAAACTGATGATTTGGAAGCAGTTTTTTGTCTTGAATGATTTTATTTAGTCCCGTGGCTAGTAATTTTTCAAAAATTTTTGACAATATGGGTAAAAGGCTGATAGGTCTGTATGATGTTACCAAGTTATGATTTTTACCTGGTTTAGGTATTAATATAATTTGAGCAACTTTCCATTGGTCAGGAAAGTATCTGGTTCGAAGATAAGAATTTATCAAGATTACAACGTATCTAACTGCTTTAGAAGGCAAATTTTTAATTATACGACCATCAATATAACCATAGCCTGGAGTTTTTTTAGTTTTCAAATTTCTAATTACACTTATTATTTCTTTTACTTACGTATAATTACGTATTTTGTGATTGCAGTAGATTGTTTTCCTCTTCGTAGGGAATCATTTGTTCTGGCTCGTCAAAAACTTTATTGAAATACGAAGCGAAAGCTTTGACTTTATCTGCGTCGGTTCTGGCCCATTTTCCATCTAGTAATCTGATGGGAACTATTGGAATTTGAGGTCTTGTGGTCTTCCTGGTAGCTTTTCACAAAGAGTAGTCAGTGGCTTCTGTAGGTGAGAGCCTTTCGAGGTATTTTTGTATACTTTCATTCTTATCCAGAACTAAAAATCTTTTTAATTCTTTATTTACCTTGTTAAGTTTATTTTTATCGCTTTTAAGTCTGCCATATTCGACATAGGTATCTTTTTTCTTTGATTTTTGTTGCTATAGATGGTGGGATATTTATTTGACGAATAAGTTTATTGTTCCTGGTACTTTAAGTAGCCGCGTTTATTGATATGTAAATTAATTTGTAGAGGTTTTCAATAGCGTCTTCTATCTGTACATTTGTCTTTAGCGGGACGTTGCAGTTCAAATGATTATTATCCCTGAACATATTCCAGTTTGTTTGTTTAATATATATTTGTATATTTTTTGGTAGATTTATTATTTCAGCATTTACAATAATATTGGCGAATGATCAGATGGAAGGTCCAAACATGATTTGGCTTTTATATAATTTGGATTAATACCGTGTGTAATTTCAAAGTCTATTAGATCTGGGTGTTTGTTTGTACCTGTCGGCCAATACGTGGGTTCACCTATTGATATAAAATTATAATTTCTTTTTTGAACGGCCTCGTAGAGTTGTCTGCCTTTTGGGTTCGGGGTTACTGATCTTGAGCCCCACCATGGATGGATGGTTAGCGTTGTGGTCGTCTCCAGCTATAAATGTTTCACCTAACTTTCTTATTTCTGTTGATTTATTGAGCCAGTAATCTAAGAGTTTCTGTTGTTTGGCCTCTCTTGTGTGATTTACCGGGCTTCCCTTTTTTTATTATTGAAGACTTTGTTCTAGTTTTTTTTTCATGATTTTCTGGGTTAGGTTGTTCTGTTAATCCTTGGGTGTCACTCATATTGATAGTGTTTTAAAGTTTCCTCTTTGCTGGCGCTCTAATCCAAGGCTCGAATAATTTCGGTTATACACTCACACTTCTTAACAGTTGTTTTCTTCGTCCTGGAACTAAACGAAAATACGACCGCTCCGAGTGAGTAACGATACGCGACTGATTAAAAATTTAACAGTTAATTTTCAGTCAAATATATTAGAATAAAAATTAAAAATTGTATTTTTAATCAAAATACGTAGAATTAAAGAATAACTATTTAATATTTAATTTATCGTCAATTAACTGAAAAAGTTAATTTCTGTTACCAGCTGAATGTTCGTTTTCTCGGTACGACGATCCCGCAGTTACATAAAGAACAATAACAACGTATATTCAATAGGCCACTAACTATATATAAATATTAAAGTTGTTTGTATTTAAAAATATATTAAATATTTTATATTATAGATATTCAATAAACTTCATCTAAACAAATTAAAAACTCCAAAAATTAATTATAATTCCTATGTTAAATTCATAGAACATACTTATTATTTATTAAAATTTATTTTGTATTCTATTTTGTTGTATTTTTTAAGCTATTACTTAATAATTCATTATATATTTTAGATGTTTAGGACTCTTTTGGAAATGTGCTCGCATTGGAGAAAGAACGAGTCCATATATCGCTGGATGTTGCCTTCTTATGTCTATGAGCATTCTATTTTGGACATAAAAATATTATTTAATATGTATAAACATTTTACACAATTGTATGTTAATAAAATTTGTTAATCGCAGATCATTTTGAGTATTTTATATATAAGCTTTCTAGATATTAACTCTTAATTGTACATCTTAGCACTGTGAAGCTTATAAAGGTAAGTCATTTAATTTACAACTGTTTATAAAACATCTTGTAACATTTCCAAAATGATCATAAAAAATTATTCCGTTCTAAAAGAATGTACCATTTGTAACCGGATAAAAAAGCTTTAAGTTGTGAGAATCAATCTGACTGGAATTTCAGGAATGTTATTGTCTGTAAAACTATTATCAAATGTCTAATTAACGATTCCAGTTGATCCTTTTCGATTACCAGACAGTTGTCTCATTTAGTTACTCGCAAGTTATGTTTAGTGTCAATAACAGAGTACACGCTCTGAGATATGAATTTTATCAAGGTTTCTAAGTTTCTGTTCAAAGAACAGAAGCCTTATAACGCTAAAATGTTAGATGTCCAAGAATACAGTTAATTACCATTTTTTCTAATTTATAAAAATGTACGTATAATCTAATATATAGTATCAGCAATAACTTAAACCGCTTTATTTAATTAGGAATAATCTATATAAAAATGCGAAAGTACAAATGTTTCCTACAAAATTAATTGCAAGGATTGCGAAACGAGATATGTTGGACAAACCAGTTAAAAGTTAAGAATTAAAATAAAAAAAACTCATAAATAAATGTCAGAACCATGACAATAATGCAATATATACAAGGTGTCTCATTTTAATTGCCCAGCCCCAGAAATTGGCAAAAGATGTACTCGGAGAAAAAAATGATAAATACAAATGTTTTAACCTTTAGAGGACGGGGGTGGTTGAAATATCGACCACCTACCAGGTTGGGAACTTCTACCGACTAATCCGATAAAATTATGCATACATTTCGGGTAAATT
>JAWWEQ010050829.1:0-10959 GCA_035583055.1 Torymus tubicola
GCGTGCTATTCTTTGTGCTTCCAAATTCCATATATACTGTTTTGTCTATGTTTAGTGATAGTTTGTTTAATGCTAACGAATTTGATACTTTAGCGAGATAGTTGTTGATTTTTGTTTCTATTTCATTCCAAGTCTTGCCTTTTACTATTATTACAGTGTCATCTGCAAATGATATTATTGTTTCATCTGGTAAAGTTTTAAACATGTCCTTGATGTAAACAATAAATAGTAGTGGGCCTTATATAGTACCTTGAGGTACTCCTGTTTCTATTTTATCGTAATTGCTGTTAACATTGTTGACTTTAACTCATTGTTTCCTGTTTGTCAAATAGCTTTTGAATAGGTTATGTGCCTTTCTTCTAATACCATAGTTGTTTAACTTGTTTAGTAGTATTCTGTGGTCAACCGTGTCGAAAGCAAGATCTAGGAAGGTGACAGCTATAGGTTTCATTTCGTCGAGCTGGCTGTATATTAGATTATTTATGTGATTAAGTGCATCTTTTGTGCTTTTATTCTTTCTGAATCCAAATTGCTTTTCTGAAAATATATTGCTTTTTTCTAGGAAACTTAGTAGTCTTTTATGTAATAATTTTTCAAATATTTTTGCTATATTGGAAATTAATGATATTGGTCTGTAGTTACTTGATAGGTGTTTTTCTTTTCCCTTATGAATTGGTATTATTTCTGCAACTTTGAGCGCCTCCGGCCATATTCCGTTTTCTAAGCATGTGTTAAAGACGATTGCTAGTGATAGGCTTATTTCAGCTTGTAATGTTTTTAAGACTTTTGCTTCAATTCCATCAATTCCCCCTTTCTTGTTTTTTAGACTTGTAGTGATTTCTTTTACTTCAGAACGGTTTGTTTGGAATAAACATATGCAGTTGTTGTTCATAGGTGGCATTCGAATGCTTTCATTTTGAGGTGTTTGTATTTTATTCCTCATTTTTGCGCCAATTTCACAGAAATATTTATTCATTGTTTCAGCAATGATTTCAGAGTTTGTAATTTTTGTGTTACTATTTATTAAATGACTTATGTGAGTGCTATTCTTATTTTCCTTTCTAAGTTTTGTGTTTATTATTTTCTATAGGTTTTTTTGATTATTTTGACTTTTTTCAATCAATTTTTTATCGTAATCATTGTGCGCTTTATTAATTAGCTTATGTAAAGTTTTTACATTGTTTTTGTAAGCATCTTTTTCCAATTCATTGTTTGGATCTTTTTTCCACGTCTTGTATAATTTTTCTTTTGTTATGCCAGATGTAGTTATTGCATTTGTTATGCAACTTTTCCTTGGTGTTGTTTTCTTGTTATTGTTTTTAATTTTAATTTTCCGACTCATATATGCATTGTTTGATTTTATGAATTAATTGATTTATTGCTTCGTTTGGTTCAGAAAATTGTGTGTTGTCTATCCAATTAGTAGTTTTTCCTATTTTTGCAAGCTTGTTGTAATTGATAATTTTGTAGCTGTTCGAATTTATGATTTTTCTTATTTCCTTTAATGACATTAATATCGGATAGTGATCATTAAAAGGTATTGCTAGTGTATAGTTTTGGTGTTGAAAGTTTTCTAACTTTATGTAGATATTATCTACACATGTTCCTTTGTTATTGTCTTTATTTGCTGGTCTTGTTATTTTACTGAAACCTGGATAGTATCCATTTTCTAAGGGTATCTGTACAATTTCTTGATCAATTAGGTCATTGCTATTTATGTCTATATTGAAGTCAGCTACTAGTAAATTGTTTCTAAATTTTTTATTCATTCTTAGTAATTCTTTAAAATAAGTAATAGATTCTATTTCTGTTATGCTGTGACATCTATAAAGAGCTGTAACCAGAATTTTTTTGTTATTTTCTTTGGATATTGTTGAGTTTATTACTTTTAGTCTATTTATTTCAGTAACTTCTGTTGTTTCAATTATGTTGTTATGTATATACATCACTACTCCATCATTTTGATTAATTTTACTGTTGTTATAATAAATTTTATATCTTTCTATGTTGAAATATTCGTGATGGTCCATCCTCGCTGTTGTCTGTGTTGGTTACTTTCGTGTGTTCTACCTTACCTTCGGTGGCTCTTGGATACTTTACCTTACCAAAGTATCTTTGGTAAGTAGGTTGTATTGGGTAATCTGTTGCTTCTATGTATCTTTTTATTTTTTTTTCGATATCTCACATTGATCACTATCAGTTGCATTATGATTTATATTGTACTGTGTCTTGTAGTTTTTGTTACGATAAACAGAGTTTGCACATTTTTTAATATCACTTTTACATAGTTTGGTTGGGTGTGGTCCTGCACATTTGTGACACATGTCGTTGTTTTTGCACTTTTTACCACTATGTCCAAAACCAGCACATTTATTGCACTGATTTGTGTTAATAATGTCATATACTTTCCAATTCTGGTATCCTATGAACACTGCTTCGATTTTCTTTGCTGTGCTTATATAAATTTGCTGTTACTTCTACTATTGCACTTGTGGATTTTTCAGCAGTAAAAGTGTGTAGAACTTTACATTTTTCTTCTAGATTACTAAAATTTCTTTGGTTTATATCCTCTTCGATGTCTTTTTTATTTTTTAAAGTCTTGTCTATTCCTATTACTCTCATTGTTGGATTCTTTATTTTCTCTTTCTCGATTTTTATGTTTTCATTAAGTTTGTTTTTTAAGTTTTTTTTCAATTTGATTTACACTTTCTTCATTCAAGCAATTTATTGTCACAGTATCTTTGTTTTTTGTTATAATGTTCTTAGTTTGGATGATTTTATCACTAGCTAAGTAATTGCACATAGCATTTTCAATGTCTGTATTGCCATTGCTGTTTGTTTTTTTAATAATTAATTTTTGCACTTTTTTGGCTTTTGGTTTAGTGTAATTTTGTTTTACTGCATTAGCATATATTTTAATCACAATATTTTTACTTTTATTTTGTTTACTTTCTGTTTCTTTGGTCAACAATTTGTTTAATAATTGATTTTTTCTTGCACTTCGTTGTATAATGCTTTTAGTAATTTGTTTTGTGTTTGCAAAATTTCAATTTCAGTGAGGACTTCATGAATGGTTTCATTCACTTTTTTTCCTTTGCTTAATTCTATTTCTGGATCTAGTTCTAATAAGATGTCTTGCTTTAACAGTTCTCTGTCTCCACTCTTTTATTGTGCTATGAAACTTGCTACCTGTTGATTGAGCTGTTCTTCATATGGCACGGTTGAGGTTAGAGCGAAGTTCCGGTGCTCCTGGCCGATGATAAAAGAACTGCTTATGAATTTTATGGGTACTCCAGCGTTATGTTTTGTTACTACTTCGTTTGTATGTCGAAAATCACCACATAGACCACACACTACTGCACCTATTTTTTGCGATGAATGGCATTTGTAGTATTTATTTAGCGGAGCATCGGGTGGTTCTTTACTCCTCGCCGCCATGTTGGGCGTGGTTCTGTATATATATGTACACATTCACATTGTGTATCTAAATACTGTACATTCCCAAGAAATTTCTTATTAAGGGACTTGGCATCCTCGATATATCGAAAACTATCCATTTTTAGACTTTGTGGCCATGAACACTTTTGATCAGAGCACCAAGGACTATGTCGTACCAAAAATACCGCCAAATCCACCAGGAACCAAAACTCTACAAGTAATGTGGGCTGCTTAGGTGCGGGTGGCTTAGGTTGGGTTGGGTTGGGTTGGGGTTGGGTTGGGCGAGGGGTTGACTCTCGGTGGATTTGGCTGCATTTTTGGTATACTGTAGTCCTCGATATCCTGATTGAAAGTCTTCCGAAGCACAAAGTCAAAAAACGGAGAGTTTTTGAGATATCGAAGGTGAAAGATGCATTATTCCAGGATTTTCGCGCAAAAAGCCATTTATGACGTTCGATATCTCGAAAACCCTCCATTTTTTGACTTCGTGCCCATGAGAACTTTTGATCAGGACATCGAGGACTACATCATACTGAAAATGACGTCAAATCCACCGGGGCCCAAAACCCATAAGGTTTGTAGGGGGTCCTTTTTACGATTGTTCAACATTTCTTCGACAAGTTCTCACTCTTTTTATTTCCTAAGAAGTTCTCACATACAGATTTGAATCTTTGCCATGCAGCTTTCTCATTGACAGACATTTTTGTCATGAAATTTTTGTCTTCAAATAGAGCCCGAATTTGGGGACCATCAAAAATACCTTCTTTTAATTAAGCGTCACTTATTGTGGGAATCTTTTCTCCTAAATACTCGCAACAATCGCCATTTTTATTGAAGACTACTAGAGAGCTTTTGCATAATGTTTCACAAGACCAAGTTTGATATGACGTGGAGGAAGAAGATACTTTGATGGATCAATCAATGCTAGGCGTATAATGTTCTTCGACCCTGGTTCAAATTCTGCCTTAGTTAACCATATTTTTTGAACATAGTAACTTTGCCTGTCTCTACTGTCTCACAAACATAAGAAGCAGGGATTTTTAGCAAAACCGGATTGTTATCCTAATATCATGGTTACAATTTTTAGATCGCCACAAACTTTTCATTGAAGTTCAGAGTACTTTATTTTTTGCAATACTGTCTCCAAATTTCCGTAAGTTTCTTTCAATTTAGTCGAGTGAGCTATAGGAATAGATGCAAACTTATTTCCGTTGTGAAGTAAAACAACTTTGAGACTTCCTTTGATGAATCAATAGCAAGTCTCCAGTCCTCGTCTTTATACGAGTTCGGTTTTAGCTCATTCACTAACCCCTTCACATATGTATAGAATACTAAAGAGTTTTCTGTATTGTTTGTGAAATATTTTCGAAATCCTCGGTAGAAAGAAGCTGTGGTTCTTTGAGTCAACATGGTTTTATTTTTGAGTACCGAGGCTAGATATTTGGCTCCATCTTTAGGCAGTTCTAGATCTGGAATAAGATCACTCAACTCCTTTTGATTGAAGGTTTGAGGAGCTTCTATTTCTCCATCTGGCAGGTATTCATCTTCAGAGCTTCCTTCACTCTCGAAAATTTCTTCCTTAAACAATTTCTCAACTTCCATTTCCTCTGCTACCCCTGAATTGTCTACATCCATGCATTCGTATGTCCCAGTTTCATCCTCGACTACTATTTTTTCAGACTTTCTCACTGAAGGAACGTCTGCATACACAATTCTAGATTTAGTAGTCATGTTAAAACCAGTAGTGTTAGTCATACAGAAGTAGCAGTCTTTTTGGCTTGTTGGAGCAAACCATTTTATTGGTTTTGTAAATTTTATGTTTTGTTGTTGTTTATCTTTTATGACATTTTTGTGGTAATTTTCATTTTAATTGTCTACTTCAACACCAAAACATTCATAGTAATTTAATTTAAAACTGTTTGAGAAAGATCAAAAAATTTTTAACGAAAACTCTTTAGTATTCTGTACAGATGTGAAGGGGTTAGTGAATGAGTTAAAACCAAACTCATATAAAGACGAGGACTGGAGACATTTTATTGATTCTTCAAGGGAAGTCTCAAAGCTGTTTTATTTCACAACGAAAATAAGTTTGCATCTATTCCTATAGCTCACTCGACTAAATTGAAGGAAACTTACGAAAATTTGGAGACAGTATTGCAAAAAATAAAGTACTCTGAACTTCAATGGAAAGTTTGTGGCGATCTTAAAATTGCAACCAGAATATTAGGATAACAATCCGGTTTTACTAAAAATCCCTGCTTCTTATGTTTGTGGGATAGCAGAGACAGGCAGATTTACTATGTACAAAAAATATGGTTAACTAAGGCAGATTTTGAACCAGGGTCGAAGAACATTATACGCCTAGCATTGATTGATCCATCAAAGTATCTGCTTCCTCCACGTTATATCAAACTTGGTCTTGTGAAACAGTATGTAAAAACTTAGAAGGGTGTACGGGCAAAATAAACCCCGGATTCGGTTTTAGCACGTCAAAATACACGAAAACTATGTATAGTACACAAAAAAATTTATTGGTCATAACCCATATTTTTAGGTGTGAATTTTCACAATTTTACGCCATTTTTTCCGGTTGTTCGAGATTTTAAAAAATTTTTGGGTTTGTCTGGGCAAAACCCATTTTGTGTTTTCTGTAAAAAAACGTTTTTTTTTACTTTTACTTTTTGTAAGTATCGTTTAGAAAATATTGTAACTTCTACGAATATCAGTGAGTTTTCTCGTTTAAATTGTTGTGTTTTTGTATATATTATAGCCCTGAAGATGAGAGAATAAAATAAGCTCTCGAAACGTTGGCGGAAATTAAAATCTTTGTGTTTTTATTTTACCTTCCATATTGGTAGTACGGCAATTAGTTTCTTCAAAACCAAAGATTATATATCTTAAATGAACTTGATATTAATGCTTAATTGAATAGCCTATTAATGGTATCTAAAATTGATACTTTAGATGCCACAATATCATCACAGATAATAAATGAGTAGTAGTGGTGTATTATAAAATTACATAATTATGTAGTTAGTGTATGTATATTTTACTTACTTACTAGGAGAGTTCACGGATTTTGCTCAAACTCTGTGGTATGTTTTTAGATACTAAACTTGAGTTATCGGCAGGTGTAGCTGTATTTGAAAGAAATACTGAAAAAAATGCTTGGTTTTATTTGTTTATTGGTTAAGCTAGAAAATCATTATATATAATTGTTAAAAAAAAAGAAAATAAAACTAGAGATTACAAGTTTTATGTTGCTTTTTCAGAATTAAAAAATATTAAATATATCTGAAGTTATGAAAGCCTAAAGTTAAGCAACGCAAATGCATCAAAATAAGTATAAAGTTAAAGCTCTACTTCCTGTCAATTTATTAATTTTTGTGATAATTGTTGTTAATCGCTACATCACCATTTGATAGCGCTATAATAATACTCGGTACACTAAACTATCATGGTTTTATTCCCATTTCAGAGATAAAAAAATTTCACTTGCTACTAAGTATAAAACCTTTTGGAAAGTAATAATACTACGAAGATTATTAAAGCCAAGATAATTGTAATAAAGAGGAATCAAAAGAAAAGCTAAAGAATTACCGATGTTGAAGGAATAACATTCAGCTTTCATGAAAATTGTAAGTAGGAATGAAAGAATCCGTAAAAGAAATTAGAAGAAAAAATCAAAGTAGATCTGGCTATTTTTGTGAGTGTATGTAAAAACAAACATTCAAGAGCACGGCAGCAAGGAACGAAGCTTGTCAAGTATAAGGAACGAAGTGACGTCCAGCGAGCAGGGCGATGACGCTTCCTTATATACTTTGATATTGGATTTTCTAACCTTATTTATTTGGTACATACATTCTATCTGCAAAAAGTTTTGTTGTGAAAGACGTATTCGATTAATCGAAAGTCAAAGTTTCGTCTTCGAGAATCTATTATAATTTTTTTCCTTCAGTCTGCAGGGAATTTCTAGGGGGAATCTAGTGGAGCATTTTTGTGCCTTTACTTAATGTCAAATCCTATCAAGATTTGGTGCTAATTTAGTGCTAATAGTGTATGAAGGACGACGCTACTGCGCTCTGCTTCACGAGGAGAGAAAGAGCGCTCGAAGACTTTGCCAGGGTAATAATCCGTGTTGCGTATGATAGTGTGCACACAGCTGAGTCACCGTAGCCCTGATGTCGCGGTTGGGCTGCTGTTAGTTTTGTGTGTGTGTGGGTCTGTATGCGTGTGTGAATTATATATATACACTCAGCGTAAAAAGGACTACGCCGCGATGCGCGCCGTATGCGTATATATGTGCGCCAGCGTGATACATAAGCGGCTAGTGGTTTCCGACTTTGACGTGATGAATTTAACGCGATGAATTTATATTGAGGGGGAAAATCAATGCGATTAGGAGGAAGTAGCAGAGTGGAGCACGTGTGTATACTTCTTTATATTCTATACAGGGTAATGGTGAAATTGTACCTAATGGTAGTTTTTTGATTGATATTAATTGGATGCAGCTAATGGCCAAGGTTACTACCAAAATTGTTAAAATAAATAAAAACTATTTATTTAACTTGCGACGTTTCGGTCATTTTTATTAAGACCCTCTTCAGGCAAATTATGTGTTAGTTTTGATAGTGTTACGGAGAACTATCCGTTCGTCAATGTGTTCGTCTATACAGGCTGTCAATAAAGTCGCGGGACGGCTAAATATTTTCTAAAGTACTTCATTTTTTAAAACGATCAAGGTCATTCCTTTAGTAACTCAAATCCAAGGTCACCATCGGATTCCTTCTTCAAAGTTACTAAAGAAATGACCTTGACCGTTTTCAGAAATGAAGTACTTTAGAAAATATTCAGCCGTCCCGGGACTTAATTAACACCCTGTATATCTATACTTTGCTTTAGGTGTGCGTATATATCATGTTCGCATCTTATTAGCGGCAGGTGCAAAAAGCAGGATTGATTAAGCTGATAAATCAGCTGATATTTTTTTGTAGGGCTATATACGTATATAGATCGTCACTCATGATGCGCGTGTATACAACTATGCAACGTGTACATAAACGCGTACATACGCTTCTTATATTATATTACTATCTATATTCTTTCACATTCGAAAATGCTGATTACAGGTATCATTGGTTACGATGTATTCCTTGCACCGAGGTAAGCCGCGTGCTTCCGTGTTTCGTAATTGTACACATCGTGTTTGGATTAAAAAAAATGATTAATGTAATATTAAATAATATTCTTTAGTAATTTGCCACAAGACTTACCCCTAAGATAGTTTATCTATCTTCAATAAAGCTAATTATACTTTACTCTAATTTGCCATTCCGAATCTTGAAACAGAAAACGATTATCTTCGTGTTTTTCTGTATTCGTTATTAAGAGTTTAACCTACAATCGCTATAGAATTTTTACCTTTAAAAAAGTGCATTTGATGCGTTTTGATCATAAATTATCTCTTTAGTAACTTTGTTTATTTTGTTATAATATTTAAGTATGAATAAACATTTTTAGGAGTCTATAAAAAACGTTGATGTTCCTACGAAATCCCAAGAGGTTTTAACGAAAGAGCTGCCCAGTTCACCTCACATGAATATATCATCGGCAGATTTAACACGTTCAGAAGACGATGTCAAATGTATAAGTTTATCTGCAGCTCAATCTGAGTATTTGAATCAATTAACGCAAAAAACCACAGATTGTCTCAATACTGTTTCTAATCAATCTCCATTTCTATCTGTGATAAATAGTCAGGTACGTATAAAAAAGTTTTGTTTTTAATTTTTGTACAAAAACGCAGATTGCGTTTATTTTTATTGTTGATATTTATGCGTTATCTTGATTTTTATTAATTAAAGTTATCTCCAGTGATTTTTACAAATGTAATTGAAAGCTAGTAACGAGAAGGTAAATGTTGCCTTCATGCTATTATCATTTAATAAATTATTTACTAATCTACTTTTAAACTTAAAATCAAAAAATAAAAGGTAAAAAATTATATTTGTAGTTATGTATTTGTAGAATTGCAAAAGTGTGTATTTGGCGACCTGGAGCGTAAATCGGGCACTTTGCACCTGCTAAACAAGCATTACAACGCTGTAGATAGCTTCGTCAATATTTTAAAAATTCGCTCCTATTACTTGCAAGGCGTGAAAAGCTTGCTCGCTGAAGGCAGCGAGAGAAGGAAGGGAGAGCTCGCTAGAGAGCAGGACACTTTTTGTCTAGCTGTCGCGACGACAAGAGCTATTGACAGTTAACGTGAGTGCGTGAGTGTGTGAGAAAAATAGGAGAGTGAAACAATTATATAACGGACTTGCGAGAGAAAGAGCAAGGAGCTAAACCGCAGCAACGCGGGGCTTCACGACCACGAGGAGAGAGAGAGAGGCGTGTGGCGAGGAATCAGCGCACTGGCGAGCGACGGAGTAGCGGCTGCATTGAGATCACGAGCGCCCTTCATTAGAGAAGAAGACAAGGAGAATCGGCCAACACACTAGTGAATCATATTAGTGTGGCCAAGGAGGTGGTGAATTTGAGTGAGTGCATAAGGGAGTGAGAGAAGTCGCGGATAGCCGGTAGTGGGGCCCTTCCTTCCCAGCGGGAAGGAACTGTTGCACGCGCCGCAAGACCCTCGTGGCATCGAGTCGCGTAGAGAGCGTCCGCTCGTAAAATACATAGTGTGAGAGAGTGTGAAGTCGTCGTTCCCGAGGCGGCAGAACCTAGACCTGCGACTCTAGAGAAAGAGTTTTTCTTATACTTAGCCGGGGCATTTGTGTGATAGTGTGTGCGTAAATGTATGAGCATAAATCTGTCTGGTTCCCTATATAAATTCGGCAGATTTAGAGTATGTGAGCGAGGCTCGCGAGGAGCTTGCTATTGTGCGCGCGGATTTCGGGAGTAATTCGCAGCTGTAATTGTGCATTAAAAATACCGTGTCACAGCATCAAAAGTGGAATTGAGCACCCTCTGGTTAAAAAAATAGTATAGGCAACACGGGCGCAAGGCGATTAACGCCCTCAACTTCATTGACTCGGGGGTCAATCACCTACTTTGCGCACTTGTTGCGTAATGTACTATTTTCTTTAATAAATCTTGTCACGAAGTGGATTTCATTCACCGCGCCTTTCTATTCATCTTTCATTGACTAAAGCCAAATTCACTTGCCGTATTACACGCAGCACATGGCAAGTGTACTGATAGATTAGTCGCGCTCGTTGCCCGACACATACGCGAGAGTGAGAGAGAAAGAGAGAGAGAGAGAGAGAGAGCTGTCTAAACTGTAATGTCATCTACAAATTCACTGCGCGCACTTGCAGATTGCAAACTGCCCCAAGCTAAATTCAAATAATGTCCTTTATAAACTTATGTTCCGGATTTGCGCTCTCTCTACAATCACTTTCTCCGCACGTGGCGCGATAATTGCGTGCACGATTACCTTCACTTTTTTTTTTTTTTTTAACTCCATTTTTATTAACAATCTGTCTATAATGACAATAAGTTAATTTTTTACAATATTTC